>PVJS01032188.1:0-22937 GCA_004027185.1 Glis glis | reverse complement strand
GTTCAACCCTCAGTTCCGAAAAAAAAAAAAAAAACAAAGTACATGTCTTGTAGAAACATTAGAAGTGTTCTGATGTCTGCCAGGCGTGGTGGCGCACGCTTGTAATCCCAGTACTTTGGGAGGCGGAGACTGGAGGATCCAGGTTCACGACCAGCCTCAGCTTTGTCTCTCTCTCTCTCTCTCTCTCTCTCTCTCTCTCTCTCTGTCTCTCTCTCTCTCTCTACCTAGGGAGGCCCTCTGCAACTTCGTGAGACCCGGTTTCAAAATAAAGTATAAAAAAAATAGGGCCGGGGGTGTAGCACGGAGGTAGAACGCCCCTGGGTTCAATCCCCGGTACCGCAAAAAAAAAAAAAAAGAAGTGTTCTGATGTCTAACCAGTAGGTAGCCATGTCTATTTTCATTAAATTTTTTTAACATCAATTGCCATCATTTGTCCCATTTTATGAAATTTAATTTTAAGAAAAAATGTTTAGATTTACATTTTTTAAAAAAAGTGTGTAGCTGAGCATGGTGGCACACACCTGTAATCCCAGTACTTAGGAGACTGAGACAGGAGGATCACAGATTCAAGGCCAGCCTCAACAACTTAGCAAGGCCCTCACCAACTTAGAGAGACCATGTTTCAAAATTTAAAAAAATAAAATAGTACTGGGGATATAGCTCAGAGGTAAAACACCCCTGGGTTCAATCCCCAGTACCAGAAAATATATAGATTTATAGAAGATGATAGATAGATAGATAGATAGATAGATAGATAAAGTAGGGCTGGGGATATAGCTCAGACATAGAATGCCCCTGGGTTCAACCCCCAGTACCAAAAAAAAAATATGTGTGTGTTCTGTTTCTCACTTTAAGGAAGAGCTCTAATCTAAAATGCTTATAGGAATCTTTTTTTCATACATGTATGTGGTACTGGGGATTGAACCCAAGGGCTTTCTACAACTGAGCTACACCCCAGCCATTTTAACTTTATTTTGAAACAAGGTCTGGCCAAGTTGCTGAGGCTGGTTGTGAACCTGAGATCCTCCTGTATCAGCCTCCGGAGTACTTGGGATTACAGGTGTGCACCACTGCACCCAGCTGGAACCTTCTTCATAAAGAAAGATTTATCATCAAGAGAGATAATGAACATGAAAGCATTTTGTAACCTCTGAAGCACAGCCCACTTGTACAGTGTTGTCATGGATGTTGGCCCTGAGGTGGTGTCACAGAGCACTCTCGTGCCCTGCTTCCTACTGGGACCCTGAGTGGTTTCTCCCCCGAGAGCTGCTCTGTATAGGCCCAGCTCCCCTGTTTGTACCCAGAGAGCATTTCTGAATAAAGCCGCCTCCAGTGCCTTCCTTGTTCAGGTGCATTCTCTCTTGTCTCTACAGTTCTGAATGACATCATTTCAACCATGTTCAATAGAAAGTTTATGGAGGAATTGTTCAAGCCCCAAGAGCTGTACTCCAAGAAGGCCCTGCGGACTGTCTACGACCGCCTGGCTCATGCCTCTATTATGAGACTGAACCAGGCCAGTATGGATAAGGTGAGCAGACGGCGCATCCGAGTCTTAGTTGCATTGCCTTGTGTGTGTGTGTGCCCTATTTTATTCTTTTATTTTGAAACAGGGTCTAAGTTGCAGAGGGCCTCACTAAGTTGCTAAGACTGGCTGCGAACCTGCAGTCCTCATGTCTCAGGCTCCCAAGTACTGGGATTTCGTGCCCAGCTTAGTTGCATTTCTTTTTTTTTTTTTTTTTGGTACTGGGGATTGAATGTGGGGTGTTCTACCTTAGAGCTACACCCCAGGGTCCCCTTTTTTTGTGTAGTACTGAGAATTGAACCCAAGGGTGTTCTATCTCCAAACTACATCCCCTGCCCTATTTTATTTTATTTTATTTTATTTTATTTTATTTTATTTCTGTACTGGGGATTGAACTCAGAGGCATTCTACCTCCGAGTTACACCCCAGCCCTATTTTTTATTCTTTATTTTGAAACAGGGTCTCACTAAGTTGCAGAGGGCCTCACTAAGTAGCTGAGGCTGGCTGCGAACCCAAATCCTCTAGTCTCAACCTCCCAGGTACTAGGATTACAAGCATGCACCACCACGCCCGACCTATTTTTTTTATTTTGAAACAGGGTCTAACTAAATTGCTGAGAGCCTCGCTAGGTTGTTGAGGCTGGCCTCAAACCTGTGATCCTCCTGTCTCAGCCTCCCAAGTACTAGGATTACAGGTGTGCACCACCATGCCTGGCTTCCCCAGCCCCTTTTTATTTTTTTATTTATTTTTGTGTGTGCGTGGTACTGGGAATTGAACCCAGGGGCATTCTACCTCTGAGCTACACCCCCAACCCTGGTTTTTGTTTTTGGTTTTTGGTTTTTGTTTTTTTGCATTACTGGGGATTGAACCCAGGGGCATTCTACCTCTGAGCTACACCCCCAGCCCTATTTTTTTTTTATTCTTTATTTTGAAGCAGGGTCTCACTAAGTTGCTGAGGGCCTCACTAAGTAGCTGAGGCTGGCCGTGAACCCAGATCCTCCTGTCTCAGCCTCCCAAGTATTGGGATTACAAGCATGCACCACCACACCCACCTCCCAGCCCTGTTTTTTTATTCTTTATTTTGAAACAGGGTCTCACTAAGTTGCGGAAGGCCTCACTAAGTAACTGAGGCTGGCCACAAACCTGCAATCCTCCTGTCTCAGCCTCCCAAGTACACTGAGGCTGGCCTTTAACCTGAGGGCCTTCTGTCTCAGCCTCCCAAGAACTGGGATTACAGGTGTACACCACCATGCCTGGCTCTTAGTAGAATTTCTTGTACCTTTTGTGGATGATCATAGACTGTGGTCAGATGAGATGACATATGCAATGGTGCCTTGCAAAAAACAGGTACTCAAAACTGGGCATGGTGGGCTGGGCATGGTGGCACACGCTTGTAATCCCAGTACTTGGGAGGCTGAGACCAGAGGTTCCAGGTTCACGGCCAGCCTCAGCTACTTAGTGAGGCCCTCTGCAACTTCGTGAGACCCGGTTTCAAAATAAAAGTATAAAAAAAAATAGGGCTGGGGGTGGAGCTCGGAGGTAAAATGCCCCTGGGTTCAATCCCCGGTACCACAAAAAAAAAAAAAAAACTCGGCATGTTGATGCATACCTATAATCTCAGTACTTGGGAGGCTGAGACAGGAGGATCACAGGTTTGAGGACAGCCTCAGCAAGTAATGGCACGCTCATCAACCTACTGAGACCCTGTTTCAAAATAAAAATAAAATAGGAGCCAGGCGTGGTAGCAGGAGGCTGAGACAGGAGGATCGCAGGTTCACAGCCAGCCTCAGCTACTTAGTGAGGCCCTCCGTAACTTAGTGAGACCCTGTTTCAAAATAAAGAATAAAATATAGCTGGGGGTGTAGCTCGGAGGTAGAATGCCTCTGGGTTCAATCCCCAGTATCGCAAAAAAAAATAAATAAATAATAAAAAAAATAAAATAGGGTTGGGGGTGTAGCTCTGAGGTAGAATGCCCCTGGGTTCAATCCCCAGTACCAAAAAAAAAAAGAAAAGAAAAAACAGGTACTACTAAATATTAGTAGTAATTGCTGAGTTTTAGAGTTGGGCCGGACCTTAGAAGTCATCCATACCTCCATACCTCCATACATCCATACCCATCTGTTGCTTCCATCATTCCTCCTGACCAAATAGAGTACTGCTTTCATGCCCATATTTATGAGCCCTGGAACACATGCCCAACCCAAAACAAGCACATAGCCCTCAAAACTTTAGTTCTGCTTATTTGTAATAAATCTAAGCTCTGCAACGAGGAAACCAGGCATTTTTGTTTTAACAAACTGAAAAACCACTCAGTCTTTAGTTATAATGTGAACATACCTATTTGGGAAACATATTATGGGAACACTTTTTTAAATAATTTCATATAAATGAGTGGCAGAGGATACAGTAGATTCCCAAACTTGCTGCCTTATTGACAAGTCACCTTTACAGAAAAAAAATTACTCAGCAACTCCCCGGTGCTTCTACTATCCGCTGATTTTCATTCAACACCTCCCAATTTCACCTGAGGCTACTACCACCCCCCTGGATTGGTCCAGCATCTGTCTCCCCGCTGGGGGAAGGGGACAGTGTCACTGACTTTAGGAATCTATGATAGACAAATCTAGTCAGAAGAATTCCAAATGTTTTACAAAGATTTATTTTCTTTTTTATATACTTTTATTGGCACAATGTAATTATACATCATAGTGAGATTCAAAGTGATGCAAATATAGCCGGGCGTGGTGGTGCACGCTTGTAAATCCCAGTACTTGTGAGGCGGGACCACAGGCCGGGGCTTTAAAATTACTCTTGGTTGGAAACCTAGAAATGAAATAGAAAGAATAAAAACTCCTTCACAGCCCCCCACCCCAGCTGTTAACAAGCAGACAGCTCAGAAGATAAAAAACAGCACAGGCTCCTCAGATATAAACAAAGCCAGGCCTCCCTAGACCACTCAAGAGGTATGACCCAGCACCTGCCCCCTAAGATATAAACAGAGCAGAGTCTCCCTAGCTCACCTGCAGATAAGACACCAAACTAAATGATATATCACTAACCGCCATCCTGCTTCTTGCCCGCGCTTACACTAGGTGATATAAATCTCACGCTTACCCCTCCCCTCCAAACCTTAGGTGACTGAATATATAAAAGAACTTGTATGTTCAATGTTCAGGGCTCAGACCCACAACTTTGTTTTCTGAGCCTTCACTAGTGACTAAAGAAACCTGCTTTCCACTCCGGCTTTTCTCCTGCCTTCTGGGTCCTGGTTTTCCTGCAACACTTGGGAGGCTGAGACAGGAGGATTGCAGGTTCGAAGCCAGCCTCAGCAACTTAGAGAGGCCCTCTGCAACTTAGTGAGCCCCTGTTTCCAAATAAGAAATAGCGCCGGGCGTGGTGGTGCACGCTTATAATCCCATTTGGGAGGCGGAGACTGAAGGATCCAAGTTCGCAGCCAGCCTCAGCTACTTAGTGAGGCCTCTGCAACTTCGTGAGACCTGGTTTCAAAATAAAGTATAAAAAATAGGGCTGGGGGTGTAGCTTGGAGGTAGAATGCCCCTGGGTTCAATCCCTGGTACCACAAAAAAAAATAAGAAGAAATAAAATCAGGCTGGGGGTATAACTTGGAGGTAGAATGCCTCTGGGTTCAATCCCTAGTACCCCCCAAAATAAAAAACAACAAAGTGATACAAATATACATGCACACAGCATTTGGCGTCTTTCCCTCCATATGCCCCTCCCCTCTCCTCCTTCCCCATACATGTTAGTGAAATTGGTAGTGAAACCTTCTTGTATGGTTCCCTTACTTGAACTGTTCCCTTCCTCAATCCTCATTTTCCCCTCTCTACCTCCTTCCCCCAATCTCCTTCCACTATTCTACTGGTCTCTCTCATTTAACTGAAGTCCTTTTATTTCCTATTTTCATTCTAGCTTCCACATATGAGAGAAAACATACAACCCTTACCTTTCTGAGACTGGCTGATCTCACTTAGCACAACATTCTTTAGTTCCACCTATTTTCCTGCGTTACATAATTTTGTTCTTCTTTATGGCTGAGTGAAATTCCACTGGGTGTATATATCACATTTTCATTATCCATTTGTCTGTTGATGGACACCGAGGTTGGTTCCATAGTTTGGCTATTGTGAATTTTGCCGCTACAAACACGGGTATGCGACTCCACCCCCAGGGAGGGAGAGCCTAACTCCCACTCAGTAAGTATGGGCTGCACTTAGTAACTTCCTTTCAAAGAGGAAGATACAAGAGGAAGGAGAAAGCAGCTTTACTGTGGGGAAACTCTGGTCAAGGGTCCCATCCACAGCGATGAGTCATGTTCATAGTATGTACCCTGACATGCGGGGATGAAAACAGCACTTCTCTGTGGTCCTCCTCCCGCATCCCATAACCCCAGTCTGACCTTGGGAAACCCATCAGACAAATGTCATTGTTATGATACAAAATACCTGACCAGTATTCGAAATTGTTAAGGTAGCTGGGCACAGTGGCACACACCTGCAATCCCAGTATTTGGGAGGCTGAGACTAGAGGATCGCTGGTTCGAGACCAGTGTGTGGGAACTTAGCAAGATCCTGTTTCAAGATAAAAAATAAAATGGGCTCAGAGGTAGAATGCCTTTGGGTTCAATCCCCAGTACCACAAAAACTGTCAAGGTCACTAAAAACAAAAAAAGTCAGAGAAACTGTCATAGCTAAGAGGAGCCCAGGAAGAAATGACAACTAAATATAATGTGGTATCATGAATGGAATCCGAGAGCAGAAATAGGATTTAAGGGAAAACTAGTGAAATCTTAACATAGAAACTGTAATTAAATAAAAAAAATAGCCAGACGTGGTGGCGCACGCCTGTAATCCCAATACTTGGGAGTCTGAGACAGGAGGATCATAGGTTCAAAGCCAACCTCAGCAACTTAGCGAGACCCTGTTTCCAAATAAAAAATAAAATAGAGCTGGGGGTGTAGCTCAGCAGTAGAATGCCTCTGAGCACCACACAACCCCCAGCACCACACAAGAAAAGAAAAAAATTTAAATAACAATTCCTTTTCAGGTTCTCTCATTCTGTGAATTTTTTTTTTTTTTTTTGCGGTACCGGGGATTGAACCCAGGGGTGTTCTACCTCCGCGCTACACCCCTGGCCCTATTTTTTATACTTTATTTTGAAACCGGGTCTCACGAAGTTGCGGAGGGCCTCACTAAGTAGAGAGAGAGAGAGAGAGAGAGAGAGAGAGCGAGCTGAGGCTGGCCGCGAACCCGGATCCTCCGGTCTCTGCCTCCCAAAGTACTGGGATTACAAGCGTGCGCCACCACGCCCGGCTGTGAATTTTTTAAATCATGAGGACTAACAATAGGTAGCAGGTGTGCAAAAGCAACCCTTGCTTATTACTGGTACTGGGAAGCCTCAGGGAGACAGACTGCCTTTAACTTTACCATCTTACCTCCAGCCATTTCCCTTTAGGAAGTTATTTTATCTCCCTGATCCTCTGTTTTCTTGCTGTAACACAAGGATAGCCCTTTCCTCTTCCTCCACCTGCCCAAGGAGTTGGCAGCCATCTGCTCTGCATCATAGCAACCCTCACACCTATCCTGAAGCCCGAGATCAAAGAGGACCAAGAAGTTCATCCACACCAGTCAGCCCAATGCATCAAAATTATACAACTGTGGCAGGTGTGGTGACCCACATCTGTAATGCCAGAGCTTGGGAGGCTGAGACAGGAGGACTGCAGGTTCAAGACCAGCCTCAGTGACTTAGGGAGGCCCTCAGCAACTTAGTGAGACCCTATTTCAAAACAAAAACAAAAAAAAAGAAAATAGGGCTGAGGATGTAGCTCAGAGGTAGAATGCCCCTGGAGCCAATGCCCAGTACCACAAGAGAAAGGAAGGAAGGAGGGAGGGAGGAAGTGAGGGAAGCAGGGAGGAAGGTACGTGCAACTGGCAAAACCAAGAGCTATTGACAACAGAGTGTGGAGAAGGTTGAAGGTCTGGATTTTTCCCCTCTTGCCATGTTGGGGATAGAACCCAGGTTCCCGCACATGTTACGCAAGTGCTCTACCACCGAGCCGCACCCCAGCCTGAAGGTCCAGATCTTAGTGTCCAACATTGGTTACAGGAGCAAAAAAAACAAGGCATATGCTTCCCAGTACCTTCCAGAAGCTCCTGGGCCACAGGTGGGGGAAGTATATGGTCAACGTGCAACAAATCCTACAGTGCTGGGATTGCTCACAATGTCTCCTGCAAGATCTACAAGACCGTTTGGAAAGAGCAGCCCAGCTGGCCATCAGAGGCACTGCTTCCAGTGCCAGGCGGCACAGTGAAGAAAACGAGTATATGGCTCATGTGCACATTTTGTTTGTGTCTAAATAAAACTATAAAAACTGCATCTAAAAAATGGGGATAGTACTAGCTACTTCATCAGTTAGAGAGGATTAAGTGAGGAACTTACCTAGGCCTGGCACCTGGTAGAAGCGCAGTAAATATGCATCATCTTCTCTACTCACTCTTCTCCCTCTGCCTTTAACCTTCAGGTTTCCACGGAGAAACAACACAGAACTTGGAATCAAAAATCTGAGTTCAAGTCTTAGCTCTACCACTTACTGCCTGTGAGACCCTATTTACTGAGTAACTCTGAACTTTCATTTTTCCATCATATATGTGTTTTTATCATTTATTCCTATCATAGTGCCCTTAATATTTAATAACAATGGCAGAGAGTCTCAAGTCTATATCCTTGCACATTTACCAGGCTGTTCCTGGCCTATGCCACTTTCTAAGTGGAAATGTTTAGCTGCATGTTGAAGAAATGGGAGTGTGCAGAGGGTTCTAGCAAATGCCTTAGAATCTGATCATCCTGAGCTGGGGCTACAACTCACTGGTCAGGAACTTGCCCGACTTGTACAATACGGGCCCTGGGTTCAATCACCAGCACTGCAAACAAAGAACCCGATCATCCCGAGTCCAAATCTCACTCTGCCCTTACCAGCCATGTGGAATTAGGCAAGTCCCCCCTTTTTTTTTAACGGTACTGGGGATTGAACCCAGAGGCACTCTACCACTGAGCTATGCCCCCAGCCCTTTTTTATTTTGAAACAGGATCTTGCTAAGTTGCTGAGGCTGGCCTCAAACCTGTCCATCTCAGTCTCCCAAGTACTGGGATTATAAGTATGTGCCCCCACACCAGGCTAAATTTCCTCATTTGTAAACTATGATGACAACCATCTCATAGCATTCTTTGTGTGTGTGTGTGTATGTGTGTGTGTGTGTGTGTGTGTGTGTGTGTGTGTATGTGTGTGTGTTACTGGGAATTGAACCCAGGAGCATTCTACCTCTGAGCTACCACCACACTTGGCTAATAGTATATACTTTCAGTCCTGCCCAAGCCATGTCCACACTAGCCTGGTCATCTTCTCTCTGGCTTCTCCTGCTCCCTGACCCCAGGCTTCCTTGTCCATCAGTAGCACCATGCTTCTTGCAGCCACTAGGCTGAAAATGCGTGTGTCCTTTTGGGCCACCCTCATTGTCATCCCCCAAATCAAGCTGTCGTCATATACTGACAGCTCTTCCTTCTTTTTTTTTTTTTTTTTTTTTGGTGTGGTACTGGGGATTGAACCCAGGGGCATTCTCCCTCCAAGCTCTACCCCCAGCCCTATTTTTTTTTTTTGCGGTACCGGGGATTGAACCCAGGGGCTACCTCCGAGCTACACCCCCGGCCCTATTTTTTATGCTTCATTTTAAAACTGAGTCTCACGAAGTTGCGGAGGGCCTCACTAAGTAGCTGAGGCTGGCCGCGAACTGGGATCCTCCGGTCTCCACCTCCCAGGTACTGGGATTACAAGCATGCGCCACCACGCCTAGCCGTTTTACTTTTTTTTTTACATGTGTGTGTGTGTGTGTGTGTATGTGTGTGTGGTACTGGGGATTGAACCCAGGGGTATTCTACCTCTACACCCCCAGCCCTATTTTTTATCCTTTATTTTGAAACAGGGTCTCACTAAGTTGCGGAGGGCCTTACTAAGCAGCTGAGGCTGGCTGCAAATCTGCCATACTCCTGTCTCAGCCTCCCAAGTACTGGGATTACAAGTGTGCACCACCACGCCCGGCTTTATTCTTTATTTTGAAACAAGGTCTCACTAGGTTGCGGAGGGCCTCACTAAGTTGATGAGGCTGGTCTTGAACCTGCGATCCTCCTGTCTCAGCCTCTAAGTACTGGGATTACAAGCGTATGCCACCACTCTCAGCTTACTTTTTTTATGTGTGTGTGGGAGGATATTGGGGATTGAACCCAGGGGCATTCTACCTCTGAGCTACACCCCCAGCCCTATTTTATTTTTATTTTGAAACAGGGTCTTGCTAGATTGATGAATCTCACTACTTGCTGAGACTGTCCTTGAACCTGGGATCCTCCTCTCTCAGCCTCCCAAGTACTGGGATTACAAGTGTGCACTACCATGCCCGCTCTGACAGCTTTTCCTTCTAAATACCACATGATCTTCCCTTTCCTGCCTTTTCCATTCCCACCATCTTTCTTCCAGGCCTAAGTCTCGATTACTCCAGCGACATTTCTTTCATTTGTATAGTCAGTAGATGCTTATTCACGTGGCGTAGGAGGCAGGTTTTAGCTCCCTCGCTGCAGCACCTCTCTCCCTCTGTCCCTCCCAGCTCCCCACTGCCAGATGGACTAATCTTGCCTCATCGCCACTATCATGTCAGCTCAGAAAACCTCTATAGCCCTCTAATTCCTACCGTGTTTACTCCAAATTATTTTGCCTGTCTTTCCAAGACCTTCAAATTCTAGCCTCGCTGTACTTCCCCAACTTTATTCCCCACCGTCCCCAACACAACTGTCCTTAGGCTGTTCGCCTCTTTCTCCCAGGAAAGTCACATACGTGTCGCAGCCTCCAGGCCCTCCATGCTGCTTCCCTCCACTGACAGCCGTTCCTCGCCCTCAGCCAGCCTGAGCCCGCCACTGCCTCAGGACCCACACCAGGCCCACCTCTGCCCCAGAACCTGTCTTGACCGCCTTGGTCGTCACCAGCTTCTCCCCTCTGGTCCTTCATGGGTGTTCAGACCACAGGTGGGGATTTCAGCTGTCTTAATAAGTGTCGCTCATCATTTAAAAGTGTTCTTTTAAGCCGGGCGTGGTGGCGCACGCTTGTAATCCCAGTACTTTGGGAGGCGGAGACCAGAGAATCCGGGTTCATGGCCAGCCTCAGCTCTCTCTCTCTCCCTGTCTCTCTCTCTCTCTCCTTAGTGAGGCCCTCTGCAACTTTGTGAGACCCGGTTTCAAATAAAGTATAAAAAAACAGGGCCGGGGTGTAGCGCGAAGGTAGAACGCCCCTGCATTCAATCCCCGGTACCGCAAAAAAATAAATAAATAAATAAAAATAAAAGTGTTCTTTTAAGCCGGGCGTGGTGGCACACACCTGTAATCCCAGTACTTGGGATGCTGAGACAGGAGGATCTCAGGTTCAAGGACAGCCTCAGCAAGTAGTGAGACTCTCATCAACCTAGTGAGACCCTGTTTCCAAATAAAAATAAAATAGGCCTGGGGGTATAGCTCAGAAGTAGAATGCCCCTGGGCTCAATCCTCAGTATAAACAAATAAATAAATAATAAATAAATAAATAAATTCTTTCAGCTGAGCCTGGTGGCACACATCTATAATCCCAGTACTTGAGAGGCTGAGACAGGAAGATCACAAGTTCCAGGCCAGCCTCAGCAACTTAGAGAGACTGTGTCTCAAAATAAAAATTAAAAGGGCTAGGGGTGAGCTAGGCATGGTAGTGCATGCCTGTAATCCCAGGACTTGGGATTACAGGCTGAGACAGGAGGATCGCAGGCTCCAGGATGGTCTCAGCAAGTAGTGAGACTCTCATCAACCTAGTGAGACCCTGTTTCAAAATAAAAATTTCAAAAAAAAAGGGCTGGGGGTGTGGCTCGGAGGTAGAATGCCCCTGGGTTCAAGCCCCAGTAGCACAAATAAATAAATTTTATTATTTATCAAAGGGCTGGGGGTGTAGCTTGGGAGGGTCAGGTGTGTGCCACCGTACCCAGCTAATTATAGGACTTGCTGCTCTGACACATCCCCTCACTCCTCTCAGCATCGTGCAAGATTGGGAAATGAGGAAATATTTTTGACAGAGAAGAAACTCAAACTCAGAGAGATTAAGAAACGTGGCTGGAGCTGGGTATGTTGGTGCATGCCTGTAATCCCAGTACTTGGGAGGCTGAGACAGGAGGATTGCAGGTATGCAGCCAGCCTCAGCAATTTAGCAAGACCCTGTTTCAAAACAAAAAAAAATTTAAAAATAGGGCTGGGGGTGTAGCTCAAAGGTAGAATGCCCCTGGGTTCAATCCCCAGTACTGCAAAAAAAGAAAAGAAAAAAACTTAGCAGCAAGACCCTGTTTCTAAATAACAAACAAATAGATATTCATTGTGATGTGAGACTCCAATGCACCAATAAAAGCATGTTAAAAAATTAAAAAAATAAAATTAACTTGACCAACCTAAAATAAATAAATAAAAAATAAAAAGGGCTGGGGGTGGCCAGGCGTGGTGGTGCACGCTTGTAATCCCAGTACTTGGGAGGCTGAGACAAGAGAATCCCGGTTCGCGGCCAGCCTCAGCTACTTAGGCCCTCTGCAACTTAGTGAGACACTGTTTCAAAATAAAGAATAAGAAAATAGGGCGGGGGGTGTAGCTCAGAGGTAGAATGCCCCTGGGTTCGATCCCCAGTACAAAAAGAAAGAAAGAATGAAACTTGGCCAGGGCTGAAGTTGTAGCTCAGTGGTAAAGCACATGCTTAGCCACAAAGCATTGGGTTGGATCCCCAGCACCACTGAAGGAAGAGAGGTTGGAAGGGAGGGAGGGAAACTGAGCCAGGGTTATACAAAAAGTCAGCAGCAAAGGAGTACTTGAATTCAGGTTTTCTTCCTCCAACTCCAGTGCCCCATCCAGAAATCCCCCACAGCTGCCAACATTTTTTCATATGTCCCATCAGCATTACATGGAAGGTGACCAGAAATCCTGGTTTGTCCAGGAATGTCCCAGTTACTCCCGTCGTCCTGGTTTAATGACTAATATCACCCTCTTTGACTCTGAGAAGTAAGTACTCAACTGGGTCATCACTGGAGATTCTCACATGTGCTTTCGTGATCCTATGTATTTTGTTTGTGTGGGGTTGACAGCTCTATGACCTGATGACCATGGCTTTCAAGTATCAAGTATTGCTGTGTCCCCGTCCCAAGGATGTGCTGCTGGTCACTTTCAATCATTTAGATGCCATCAAGGGATTCATTCGCGACTCCCCCACCATCCTGCATCAAGTGGACGAGACTTTCCGGCAGCTGACAGAAGTAAGAGCGTCATCAGTTTGTCACCTCTTGACCCCATACTCGTCCTCATTCCTCTGTAAGAACAAGTGGATCCTATAACAGAGAGAACAGGGTGAAGGATGGCAAAGCCTGCCACTGTCCCAGGACATTCCAAAAATGTACAAAGACCCACTTTGTTCATATAGAGGGCACTCTTACCTGATGTCCTCTACTGTCGCCTTCATAATGGGAAAAGTAGTGATACAGAGCACAGCCATTTGCTCCTAACTTTTCTGAAAAGGAGTTGGTGGTGGATGTCTGCTAAGCCTGGGGGAACAGCCTCTCCAGGTCTGTGGAGAATGGGAGACAACTGTGTCTCTGCTCAGCTGTGACATGACGGTTTGTCCCACAGGGTGGAGGGTGCTGTCAGTCCTGCTGCCTTCTCCTTGCTTATGTGGCTCTGACCATCCCTGCCCGTCCATGCTGCTCAGCTCCTGTGAAAGTGAACTGCTTCTTTCTGCTTCATCTTTGGCAGATATACGGGGCTCTCTCTGCCGGGGAGTTCCAGCTGATCCGGCAGACACTCCTCGTCTTCTTCCAAGACCTGCACATCCGAGTAAGTGAGTGGGCAGCCAGGAACCCTGCAGCTCCGACCTAGGGAAATGTGGGTTGTCAGGGCAGACAAGGGCTGAGATTTTGTCCAGTTAGCAATGCCCATCATGGTTTGAATCCATGATGATATGCTGTTTCAGTCATTCTCACTGCTGTCACCCAATAAGTCTGACCACACAACTCAGAGGAAGGTAGATTTATTTGCTCACAGGTTTTGGAGATTTCAGGATTCAGTCCATGTCAGGCCAGGTCTGCAGAGCTCAGGACATGGTGGTGGGAAACCGATAGAGGGAGAACATGGGCTCTGCTCTCACATCTCAGGGGCCAGAAGCAAGAGAGAGCAGGGGAAGGAAAGGACCTTATATAATCCCCAAGGCTACACCCCCAAGGAGCCCTCTGAGCCCCCACTTCCAACATTGCTACCTTGTTTCCGTGAAGACTAGGGGAACAGTCTAAATCCAAACCATTACATATACATTCTGATAATTTTCTTTCTTTTTTTTTTTTTTTGCGGTACCGGGGATTGAACCCAAGGGCGTTCTACCTCCACGCTACACCCCTGGCCCTATTTTTTATACTTTATTTTGAAACTGGGTCTCACGAAGTTGCAGAGGGCCTCACTAAGTAGAGAGAGAGAGAGAGAGACAGGGAGAGAGAGAGAGAGAGAGAGAGAGGGAGCGCCGAGGCTGGCCGTGAACCCGGATCCTCCAGTCTCTGCCTCCCAAAGTACTGGGATTACAAGCATGCGCCACCACGCCCGGCTGATAATTTTCAATAGACTAAAAAAGACAATGATGCCACCATTCTTTCCCAGTTACATTATAGGTTTCTTTGAAATATGGTCTTGTCCCTTGTTTCTCCAGAGGAAATGTGCTCTCAAGGCCCCAGCCTGATCTTGACTCCAAAGCTTTTCTGGAGCCTTCTCCTCTGTACCTCCCCAGCACCAGGAGGCTGCCTGCCACTCCACAGACCTCTCACCTTCCCTGTGCATTCATGGTCCCTCTCTTCCCTTACCTCTCCCACCCCAAGACCTCTCCCTCTACCTGTTCCCAAAGCTTCCCCTTTCTCTCTTCACCCACCCTCTGCTCTTAGGGATCTCCCTGCCCCCACTTTGGTTACCAGCTCCTTAGCCTATGACACCTGAGTCTAACCTTTAATCTACCCTTGCCCACCACTGCCTGGACCCCAAGCTCACCCCACTTGCAGAAACTCTCCACAAGGATGCCTGCCAGAGCCAATAACCCAGTGTCTCTGACTAAATGAATCTCTGCAATTCAAGTGCTGCCCGCCTTTCTGATTTCTCTTTTTTTTTTTTCCTACTGGGGATTGAACCCAGGGGCTTCTACCTCCGAGCTACACCCCCAGCCCTATTTTTTATTCTTTATTTTGAAACAGGGTCTCACTAAGTTGCGGAGGGCCTCACTAAGTAGCTGAGGCTGGCTGTGAACCTGGATCCTCCACTATCAGCCTCCCAAGCGTGCGCCACCACGCCCGGCTTCTGATTTCTTTTGAAGGCACCACCATTCCCCACTCAATTGACTCAGAACCAGAGTGCCACCTGTGATTCCCCTCCCCTGATCTTCCTCCAATTGCTTCCAAGACCCAGAATCTTTCCTTCCACAGCTGCCACCTTTCCATTCCTGTGGCCACAGCCTAGCTCCCGTCCCCATACTTCTTGCTGGCTATTGCCTCCCAGCTGGCCCTCCCTCCTCCTGCCATGACCACTCCAAGCAGTTCACACCCTAACTTTCAAAACCACATTTCTGAGCTTCCAAATTTGAGGCCCATTTCTCCAGACAAGGACTTTGTTCCTTCCCATAATTTAACAAACTGAGATGGGAAAGAGGGCATGATATGGCAAAACAAGCCCAGGCCCTGGAGTTAGACAGGCGTGTGTATGAATTCCAGCTGCAGCCCTAGCTCCATGACCTTGGACAAATTACTTCTCTTGAGGCTTAGTTTCTTCATCTGAAAAATGGGAACTGCAGTACCTAACTTAGAGTTTGTTAGGAGGATTAACCAAAGAAACATATGTAATATACAGGTATCTGCTTGTCTACATGTAGAATAGAGGGCTTCTGGAAGCACATGCAAGAAACTGGTCACAGTGGTTGCCTCCTGGGAGTGGCGACCTATATGGAGGACAGGAGTAGCAAAGAGACTTACTTTCCATTATATATACCCTTCTGAACCTTTAGAACTTCATACCTGTGCGTGTGTAACATACGCACAAAATAAAATTCAATAAAAGGAGAAATAGAGTATGTTTAGTGCTTGGTTGTATATTCCTTCTATGGACCAGGGAAGACAAATAGATTTCAACTCTAATGCCAATTTTATTTTTAACTCTCATGAATAATTTTGGTGTACTTTCTATGGATAGAGCAATAACAACATCAATATAAATTAAGATCCCTAATAGTCATGGATTAAAATAAGAAATATGAAAGTACAAATAAGATTAAGTTTGCACCAAATTTAAAATCAATTTTAGCATATTGAAAATTCCACGTGTATTGTTATCAAGATGGTGCATATTTGGGCATGTTTTATGGATTGTAGTAATACAAACAGCCATATTGATTTCTCAATTCTGACAAGATAAAATTCATTATAATGAAAAGACTAGCCTAATAATAATTCTGTAGTAAAATCATTAAAATGTATTAAACCACAAAATATATTAGGCTTTAATTGCTAAATGGACAGGCAATGAAACATCAGAATGTGTTTATCAAGAGAAATAGGAATCGCACGTCTTGGCATTATTCTGCCACTGATCTGTAACATCTGGGCTGGCTTTCCATGTCTGGTTTTTAATTTTTTTTTTTTTTTGTGGTACCAGGGATTGAACCCAGGGGCGTTCTACCTCCGCGCTACACCCCCGACCCTATTTTTTATCCTTTATTTTGAAACTGGGTCTCACGAAGCTGCAGAGGGCCTCACCAAGCAGAGAGACAGACAGACAGACAGACAGAGACAGGGAGAGAGAGCTGAGGCTGGCCCTGAACCCGGATCCTCCGGTCTCCGCCTCCCAAAGTACTGGGATTACAAGCATGTGGCACCATGCCCGGCTGGTTTTTAATATTATTTCTGCTCAGCTGCAATTTGTGATTGCCTCTACAGATTTTCTGTTTTCAAAATAGTTTTGCTAGTTTTTAGGTTTGCTAGCAAAACCAACTAAATCAAGAAAACACAGCTCTGTTCTAATAACTCCTTACTTATTGCCTAATCAAAGAAAATACAAAACTGCTCATCCAATGTCCAAGCTTTCTGTGATATCACCAAGTAATGTGAAATGCCCTTACTGTGGCCAAGGCCCTGACCTATGCCCCAGGCCTGGACAGGGACAACACTATGACCAATTCCATTTGATATCCTCAACAGTTATTTACAACCATCTCGATTCCTGACCCCCTTCACCCTTCCAGAAGTCCTCCAGAGTTGTCTCCTCAAGGCGAGGCTCCTCAGACCACTGACCCTCTCCCATACCCTCATTCCCATTTATATGCCTTCCATCATGGACTTCCCATCGTTTCCATTACTGGAACACATCATCCCATCTTAGCCTCTTCATAGAATTTTCCCGATAACCCCTTCCACTCTACTTGGAAGTGTGTCTAACTAATATTTATTGACAACCTACTATCTCCAGGCACTGTTTTAAGTGTTTGAGATACATAAATGAGCAAGAGCAAGTCCCTGCCTTGAAGCAGTTCTATACTAGTAGAAAGAGACTGGGAGGACAAATATGTCATGTTCTTGTACTGATAGTTTCCAGGAAGATGGTAATTTAGGTAAAGTTATAAAGGGCAACTGGATGGGTTGTCGCATTAGATCAGCACTGTCCAGTAGAGTTCTCTATGACGATGGGAACGTTCCAGATCTGTGCCGTGCAGAATGAGAACCATTTGCCACATGTGGCTATTGAGTACTTGGAATATGTGGTTGAGAAACTGAATTTTTTATTTTATTAAATTTAAATTTTTTTGTGTGTGTGGTACTGGGGGTTGAACCCAGGGGCATTCTCCCTCCGAGGTATACCTCCAGCCCTATTTTATTTTTATTTTAAAACAGGGTCTCACTAGGTTGATGAGAGTCTCACTACTTGCTGAGGTTGTCCTCAAACCTGCAATCCTCCATTCTCAGCCTTCCAAGTACTGGGATTACAAGCATGCGCCACCACGCCCGGCCTGATTTTTTTTTTTTTTCTTATTTGGAAACAGGGTCTCCCTAGGTTGATGAGAGTCTCACTACTTGCTGAGGCTGGCCGCAAACCTACGATCCTCCTGTCTACTTGGGTAGAAAAATTAACAGTTCTTAGCACATCTGTAATCCCAGTACTTGGGAGGCTGAGATAGGAGGATCGCAGGTTCAAGGCCAGCCTCAGCAACTTAGTGAGACCTTTAGCAGCTTAGCAAGACGCTATTTCAAAATAAAAAATAAGATAGGGCTGGGGGTGTAGCTCAGAGGTAGAATGAGTCACTGGGTTCAGTCTCCAGTACCAAAAACTATTAAGTTCTATTTAAGTTTGATCTGCCTACTAAATATCCAAGTAGCAATGTCAAATAGGCAGTTAAGGCCAGGTGTGGTGGTACACACTTGTAATCCCAATACTTGGGAGGCTGAAACAGGAGGATCGCAGGTTCAAGACCAGCCTCAGCAACTTAGTGAGACTCTCAGCCACTTAGCAAGCCTGTTTCAAAACAATAAATAAGCTGGGTATGGTGGTGCACACTTGTAATCCCAGTACTTGGGAGGCTGAGACAGGAGGACCACAGGTTGGAGAACAGCTTCAGCAAGTAGTGAGACTCTCATCAACCTAGCGAGACCCTGTTTCAAAATAAAAATAAAATAGGGCTGGGGGTGTAGCTCTGAGGGAGAATGCCCCTGGGTTCAATCCCCAGTACCAAAAAATAAATAAATAGACCTGGGCGTGGTGGTGCACACTTGTAATCCCAGTACTTGGGATGATGAGACCGGAGGATCGCAGGTTCTCAGCCAGCTTCAGCTACTTAGTGAGGCGCTCTGCAACTTAGTAAGACCCTGTTACAAAATAAAGAATAAAAAAAAAAATAGGGCTGGGGGTGTAGTTCGGATGTAGAATGCCCCTGGGTTCCATCCCCAGTACCACCAAAATAATAATAATAATAATAATAATAATAATAAATAAATGGGCTGAAGGTGTAGCTCAGAGGTAGAATGGCTCTGGGTTCAATCCCCAGTACCCCCCCACACACACACACACCAATAGGCAGTTATGTTTGCAGATCTGGAACTCAGAGGAGACCCAGGCAGAAATGATGAGCACACACCACAGAGGTGGGCTTTGGAGTGCTCCGGCCTTCAGAGGAGCCGGCCATTCTCCTGCAGCAGCAGGCATGAGGTTCGGCAGGGTCAGCACTCTGCTGGCTTCCCCCTCGCCTTCAGGTCCTGTTTCTCCTTCCCTCACAAACTCAGTCCTCCCGCTGCGAGGTCACACCGTCCACCATGACACCGTCCAAACCCCCTATTCATCCCTCACTGCTGAAACTGACTGCAAGTCACTCACCCATGTTCACTGAGCAGTCAACCCTGCTCGGTCTCTCCTCAGCCGCCAGAGTCCTGCTGTCACCTGGGAAGATGAGTGCTCATGGAGACGAGCCCCCGCTCAGGGACCCTCCTTTCCTCTCTATAGGAAGCATGGTTCCTGCCCTCGAGAAGCTCATTGGAGAAGCAGGGAAATGCCAGAGGGGCCTCACAGATGTGCAGTTCTGAGACAAGTATAAGAGAGAGGACCCGAAGGAGAGAGTGGTCAGTTTTTCCTAAGAGAATCAGGAAAGTCTTAGCCAGGCGCAGTGGAGTACACCAGTAATCTCAGTACTTGGGAGACTGAGACAGGAGGATCGCAGGTTTCAGGCCAGCGTCAGCAACTTAGTGAGACCCTGTTTCAAAATAAAAAATAAAAAAGGAGCCGGTCATGGTGGCGCAGGCCTGTAAATCAGCACTTGGGAGGCCAAGTGCATTTGCCATGTAGCATTTCCTGCTTTCTAGTGGTTTTTTCTGTGTTATGCGTGGGTCCTGTGTCCCATTAGATGTAATAAGAGCCTTAGCTACCATTTATTGAGCACTTGCTGTGGTGTGTGTGTGTGTGTATGTGTGTGTGTGTGTGGTGCTGAGGTTCAAACCCAGGCCCTCACACATGTTAGGCAAGTACTCTACCCGCAGGTTCGGGGCCAGCCTCAGCTACTTAGTGAGGCCCTCCACAACTTAGTGAGAACCTGTTTCAAAATAAAAAGAATAAAGCCGGGCGTGGTGGCGCACGCTTGTGATCCCAGTACTTGAGAGGCGGAGACCAGAGGATCCGGGTTCGCAGCCAGCCTCACTTAGTGAGGCCCTCTGCAACTTAGTGAGACCTGGTTTCAAAATAAAGTATAAAAAATAGGGCCGGGGGTGTAGCTTGGAGGTAGAACACCTCTGGGTTCAACCCCTGGTACCGCAAAAAAAATAAATTAATAAAAAAATAAATTAAAAACAATAAAAAGAATAAAAAATAGGGTTGGGGGTGTAGCTCAGAGGTAGAATGCCCCTGGGTTCAACCCCCCAGTACCACAGGGAAGAAAAGGAAGGAAGGAAGGAAGGAAGGAAGGAAGGAAGGAAGGAAGGAAGGAAGGGGTGCGGAATCTGGAGTCAGCCTTAGCTTTGAATCCCAGCCCTGCCTCATTGTGGGGGGGGTACTGGAGATTGAACCCAGGGACATTATATCTCCAAGCTACACCCCCAGCCCTATTTTTTATTTTCATTTTGAAACAGGGACTCGCTAGGTTGATGAGAGTCTCATTACTTGCTGAGGCTGTCCTCGAACCTGTGATCCTCTTGTCTCAGCCTCCCAGGTACTGGGATTACAGGCGTGGGCCACCACACCTGGCTTTCTTATTGTTCTCTTTGGGCAAGTCACTTCACTCTGAACCTCAGTTTCCTCATCTTTAAAATGGGGGTAATACCACTCACTTGGAAAGTTTCCTATGAGGTTCAAAAGTAATCTTGTTTGCAAAACCACTGTAATTCTGCATGTTAAGATGAGTTCTCAGCCAGGCGTGGTGGCGCACGCTTGTAATCCCAGTACTTTGGGAGGCGGAGACCAGAGGATCTGGGTTCGCGGCCAGCCTCAGCTCTCTCTCTCTCTCTCGCTCTCTCAGTGAGGCCCTCCGCAACTTCGTGAGACCCGGTTTCAAAATAAAGTATAAAAAATAGGGCCTGGGGCGTAGCGCAGAGGTAGAACGCCCCTCGGTTCAATCCCCGGTACAGCAAAAAAAAAAAAAAAAAAAAAAAAAGATGAGTTCTCCTCTCCTCAGTTATAAGCTCACCAGGTAACAGTCCAAACCTTATGCACTTTTCAGCCTCCATGTGTTTATGTCCATGAAAACATGCTCAGAAAAATGACACTAAACCTGTTTTTTTCCAGGTGTCCATATTTCTAAAGGACAGAGTTCAGAACTCTAATGGTCGCTTTGTGTTGCCAGTGTCGGGGCCTGTTCCCTGGGGAACTGAAGTTCCAGGACTCATCAGGTGAGTCCTCAACAGTAATTATCCAGCAGAATTTGAGGTGCCAGGAAATGAGAATGTGGGCCACCACACAGAATGCAGCATTGCTGAGCCCACGGTCTCTGCTCATCCCATCCTTTCTTCAGTAAAGCTCCACTATTAAGGAGGTCAGGCTCTAACCCTGGCTTTGCCACCTAGCAGAGGGACTTGAGGCAAGCCGCCCAGTTCCCCAGGATTCATTCCCTCTCTGTGAAATGGTCACTCTGAGAATAAATATGATAATAGTGCTCTAAAGTGCTTACACAAGCCAGGTGTGGTGGTGCATGCCTATAATCCCAGCACTTGGGAGGCTGAGACAGGAGGATCGCAGGTTCAAGGCCAGCCTCAGCAACATAGCAAAACTCTCAGCAACCTAGTGAGCCCCTGTTTCAAAAGAAAAAATTAAAAAAGGTAAATATCTTTTTCATATGCCCATTAGAAAGTGTGGGAAAAATGTTAACTGAAAACATTATTATTGAAAAAAGGTAAATGTTTATTATTGAAAAAAAAAGGTAAATGTCTTTTCAAAACAAAAAAAAACAGTGCTGGGGAAAGCCAGGTATAGTGGAGCACGCCTGTAATCCCAGTACTTGGAAGGCTGAGACAGGGGAATCACAGGTTCAAGGACAGCTTCAGCAAGTAGTGAGACTCTTATCAACATAGCGAGACCCTGTTTCAAAATAAAAATTTAAAAATAGGGCTAGGCTCTCTCTCTCTCTCTCTCTCTCTCTCTCTCTCTCTCTCTCTCTCCTTAGTGAGGCCCTCCGCAACTTTGTGAGACCCGGTTTCAAAATAAAGTATAAAAAATAGGGCCGGGGGTGTAGCGCGGAGGTAGAATGCCCCTGGGTTCAATCCCCGGTACTGCAAAAAAAAAAAAAAAATAGGGCTAGGGGTGTAGCTTGGAGGTAGAATACCCCTGAGTTCAATCCCCAGTACCACAAAAAAAAAGAGTGCTTACACATCACTTGGCACCCAACATGCACTCAAGGAGTATTATTGCTACTGTATTACTATTATTATTATTATTATTATATTTTCACAATCAGCATCTTTGTGTGTGTTTGTGGTACTGGGGATTGAACCCAGGGGCGTTCTACTACTGAGCTACACCCCCAGCTCTATTTTTTTTTGAAACAGGATCTCACTAAGTGCTGAGGGTCTCCCTAAATTGCTGAGGCTGTCCTCAAACCTGTGATCTTCTTGTCTCAGTCTCCCAAGTACTGGCATTACAGGTGTGCACCGCAGCACCCAGTCACATGAATTCCTTTTTGTCCTATGATACAAAGAATAAGGACGCCACCAGGCTACCCGAGCTTGGCGATCATTCCACCGTATCATACTTTATGATATTTTGTATTTTAGAATGTTCAACCATAAAGGTGAAGAAGTGAAGAAGATAGAATTCAAGCATGGTGGGAACTATGTCCCTGCGCCCAAAGAAGGTTCTTTTGAACTCTATGGAGACCGAGTCTTGAAACTGGGAACCAACATGTAAGCAAGTTCTCCCTTCCTGAATGAACTTGAGTCCGAGGGAGTCACATCATTTGAAAAAACAGCCTGACCTCCGCTACGCAAATTCCTGCTGACCACTGGAGTAATTTCCCCATAAATACAATGCATGCAGAGCCCTGACATTTCCAAAGGGCACATTTCCAAGAACCCCAAGCATAAGGCCAGTCAGTAGGTTGAAATGATATATAAATGTAAATGGAAGAGAAGCCGGGCTTGGTGGCGCACGCTTGTAATCCCAGTACTTTGGGAGGCAGAGACTGGAGGATCCGGGTTCGAGGCCAGCCTCAGCTCCCTCTCTCTCTCTCTCTCTGCTTGTCTCTCTCTCTCTCTCTCTCTCTCTCTCTCTCTCCCTGTCTCTCTCTCTCTCTCTCTACTTAGTGAGGCCCTCCACAACTTCGTGAGAC
>PVJS01032187.1:0-22940 GCA_004027185.1 Glis glis | reverse complement strand
GATCTTTTCCCATTCTGTTGGCGTTCTCTTTAAGCTCTTGATGGTTTCCTTTGATGAGCAGAAGCTTTGTAGTTTAATGCTATCCCACTTATTAATTCTTGTTTTAATTTCCTGTGCTTTGGAGGTCTTGTTGAGGAAGTTTCTACCTGTGCCTATATGATGGAGTGTTGGACCTATGGCTTCTTCTAATAATTTCACATTCTTTGGTCTAACTTCCAGGTCTTTGATCCATCTCGAGTTGACTCTTGTGCAGGGTGAGAGGTAAGGATTCAGCTCCATTTTTCTACAGGTAGATAACCAGTTTTCCCAGCACCATTTGTTGAAAAGACTGTCCTTTCTCCAACGTATGTGTTTAGCACCTTTGTCAAAAATCAATTGGCTATAAGTTTGTGGACTTGTTTCTGTATCTTCTATTCTGTTCCACTGGTCTATGTGTCTGTTTTGTGCCATTACCATGCTGATTTTATTGCTCTGGCTCTGTAGTATAATTTGAAGTTAGGAATTGTGATGCCTTCTTCATGGTTCTAATAATAAGCAATAATAGCACTGGTCACTGTATGTAGGATGCTGTGTGTCCACCTTTTGCTTTCACTGTTTTGTTTGTTTGTTTGCTTGTTTATTTATTTATTTATTTATTTATTTATTTATTTATTTATTTATACTGGGGATTGAACCCAGGGGCATTCTACCCCTAACCTACATCCCTAGCCCTATTTTATTATTTTCTTTTCTTTTTGGGGGGTACTGGGAATTGAACCCAGAGGCATTCTACCTCTAAATTATACCCCCGGCTGATTTTATTTCTTATTTGGAAATAGGGTCCCACTAAGTTGCGGAGGGCCTCACTAATTTGCCGAGACTGGCTTTGAACCTGCGATCCTCCTGTCTCAGCCTCCCAAGTACAGGGTTTACAAGCATGTGCCACCACACCCAACTTTATTATTTTATTTTCCAACAGGCTCTCACTAAGTTGCTGAGGGCCTCACTAAGTTGCTGAGGCTGTCCTTGAACCTGCGATCCTCCTGTCTCAGCCTCCCAAGTACTGGGATTACAGGTGTGCGTCACCATGCCCAGCCTCACTGTTTTAATTTTTAAACATCCCTATCCAGGAAGAGGTATTGACTCAGTTTTACAAATAAGGAAACTGAGGCTCCACTGAGGGCTCCTCTTCTTTGAGCCTCCTAGTATCCCTGAGGGTGTCATTATGTAACCCATTTTACAGCCAAGGAGACTGAGGCTTGGAGCTGTGTGCTCCCTGGACCAGGGGCCACCTGGGCAGACAGAGGGTCCTTCCCAGGCCCTTCTGCTTCTTTCTCCCTTGCTCCTGCCTGGCCCATTCAGCTCCACGCAGCATTCAGTGCTTGGATTAAGGAATGAGAATAATCCCCGCCTCCCCAGGACTGTAGAGTGTCCTCAAAACTCAATCTTTCAAGAGGGATCCAAAGAGTTTTAAGCCATGAATCCTTGCGGGGGACAGTGGGACTGGATTCATTTATTCTGCTGAGCTGGTTAAACAAATAGTCTTGTTGCTTTCTAACTTCAACACACACATCTGGGTCAGGCTTATTTGCCAAGCAAAGAATATATGTTCTGTATATGTGAGCGTCCAGGGTGGGGCTTGGCCCTGCATTGCTTGCTATAGTGGCTGGGCTGGGCTTTTGGTGGTGTTCAGTAAATACTAGTTAAATCTGGGGGAGTGGCTCAGTGATACGGGTGAAATGTGTGCTTTTTTCTCCTCTCCTCCACAGATCTTTTCCTCCTTATAATAAATGCTTGTGATAGAAAATTTGGGGGGGAGGGAAACATAAAAAAAAAGTAAGAACTGTCTATAATTCTGCCAGCCAGAGGCAATCACTGCTAACATTTGGGTGTATTTTCTTTCTGTGGTTTTCATTGCATTTGTTTTATGCCATATAATCGTGGTCATACTGCATTTATAATTTTTGTTTTTTTAAAGTATACTATAGTCGGGTGTGGTGGTGCTTGCCTGTAATCTCAGAAACTCCTGAGGCAGAAGGATTGCAAGTTCAAGGCCAGCCTGGGCAACTTAATGAGACCCTGTCTCAAGATAAAAAATAAAAAGAGCTGGGGATGTAGCTCAGTGGCAGAACACCCCAGGGTTCAATCCTCAGTACTGAAAGGGAAAAAAAAAAGTATACTATGCCTAAGTAAATACATGTTTATTTTATTATAAATCTTTCACTCCAAATAGGCCAGAGAATTACAGTGAAATGATGCATTTGATTTGTAAAAAGATAAGTTTATCTTTTGTTTTGTTTTGTTTTGCAGTGCTGGGGATCAAACCCAGGGCCTTGTACATGCTAGGCAAGTGCTCTACCACTGAGCTACACCCTTAGCCCTACTTTTAAAAATTATGAGCCGGGCGTGGTGGTGCACACTTGTAATCCCAGTACTTGGGAGGCTGAGACTGGAGGATCCGGGTTCACGGCCAGCCTCAGCTACTTAGTGAGGCCCTCCACAACTTAGTGAGACCCTGTTTCAAAATAAAGAATAAAAAATAGGGCTGGGGGTGTAGCTTGGAGGTAGAATGCCCCTGGGTTCAATCCTCAGTACCAAAATAAACAAATAAAAATAAATAAGTAAATAAATAAATAAAAATTATGAAAGTGATATAAGCCAGTAAGATTTTTCATCACTCTCTATTATGCTATCTTTACTCAACAATCTTTTATTATTAATCATTTAGGCTGTTTATAAATTCTACTGCAATGAATATCCTAGTGCATAATTTTTGGTGTTTTTTCCTTCATTATTAGAATTAGAGTTCCTGGGTCAAAAGTGCTACATTCTGCCAAACTGCTGCACAGAAAGGTTGCAGTAGGCCTCATTCCTACCAGCCGTTCCTGAGGGTGCCAGCCTGTGTGTGTGTGTGTGTGTGTGTGTGTGTATGTGTGTGTGTGTGTGTGTGTGTGTGTGTGTGTGTGGTACTGGCGATAGAACTCAGAGGCATTCTACCTCCAAGGTACACCCCCAGCCCTTTTTATTTTATTATTTGGAAACAGGGTCTAAGTTACTGACAGCCTTACTAAGTTGCTGAGGCTAGCTTCGAACCTGTGATCCTCCTGTCTTAGCCTCCCAAGTACTGGGATTACAAGCATGTGCCAACATGCCCCACTGGGTGGCAGCCTTTTCAACGGAACATCTGAAGCTGGTTATCAAAAGTCCTATTAGAAGATGCAGAGCCTTCTTCCTGAAACATCGTACCTCATTCATTCATTCATTTAGCAAATACATTTGCACGGTTAGCCACAGTAAAGCATAAAGAGTTAAGATTCCAGGCTTAAGAGCTGAGATGACGTCTCCTTCCAGTTTCTGCTTTGCACTTGCAGTAAGACCTTGAGCGAATCACCCCTCCGTGCGTGGGTTTCCTCATCTGCAAAGTTAGAATTCGCACACGAACTTCACAGGAGTTTGACAAGTGCCCAGCTTGGCGCTTGGCAAGTGCAGTCACACAGGCGCCAGGAGTTTCCCATTCTTATCAGATTCCAGGGAGGTGAGCGGTCAGGGCTGGGCAGCTCACTCTCGCGACTCAGGGACTCAGGGAGGGTCTGGCCGTCCAGTCTTGGCTTCCTGAATTTCAGGTCAGGAAGTGATAGTTCAATTGAGCAGTGCCATTTGGGAGGTAGACTTCTGTGGGCTAGCCTCTGGCCCTGTTGCCCAATTCCCTCCCCTCAGGGTATCTCTGTTTATCTTGTAAAGCATGAGTTCCAGTGACTACATTTTTTTCTAGAACATATTTTTCAGTAGAGGGAGTTGTCTGCCCAACTTTTTTGTGGTCTTTAAAAAAGACCATAGAGTTCATGGTTGTATAAAATTCAGTTTTTGTGGACTTAAATGGTATTTACAAAGCACAAGGGCTTCATCTGGGAGCTCTTCAGAAATGCAGGATGGCGGGCTCTGCCCTTAGCGTTGCCATATTTAGCACATAAAAAAACAGGATGCTAGTTAAATTAGAATTTCAGAAAATGAGTAATTGTTTGGTATTCATATGTTCCCTGCAATAATTTAGGACATACTTGTACCCAAAATTTCACTGCGTATCTGAAATTCAAATTTAAGCGGGTATCCTGAATATTATCTGACAATCCTGCCTACTCTGGGCTTAATGAATCCACATTTGCAATTTCCCCAAATCCCCAAGATATTCATGTGCAAATTCAAGTGTGAGAAACTTGTGCACTAGGGCCTTGCAATCAAACCTTAACACTTTTATTTTTTTAAAAAAAGTATTATTTATCCGGGCGTGGTGGTGCACACTTGTAATCCCAGTACTTGGGAGGCTGAGACCTGAGGATCCGGGTTTGCGGCCAGCCTCAGCTACTTAGTGAGGCCCCCCTCAACTTAGTGAGACCCTGTTTCAAAATAAAGAATAAAAAATAGGTCTGGGTGTGTAGCTCAGAGGTAGAATGCCCCTGGGTTCCATCCCTAGTACCACACACACACAAAAAGTATTATTTTTGGTACTGGATTGAACCCAGGGGCATTCCACCTCTGACCTACACCCCAGCCTTATTTTATTTTTATTTATTTGTTTTTTGAAACTGAGTCTTAGGTTGTTGAGAGTCTCACTAAGTTGCTATGGCTGGTCTTGAATCTGTGATCTTCCTGTCTCAGCCTCCCAAGTACTGGGATTATAGGCATGTGCAACCTTGCCTGGCTGTGTATCCCTTTTATAATGAATGCATTTGTAAAAGAGACTGCATTATTTGTAAGGAGACTGATCGATCATTCCCAAATCAATCATTTGCATGCATCTGTGTGTTCCTATGTTGGGTTTCCTCCCATCCACCTTATTTTTTTTTCAGTACTGGGGACTAAACCCAGGGCCCTGCATATGCTAGGCAAGTGCTGTACCACTGAGCTACACCCCCAGCATTAGGGTTTTCTTTTTCTTTTCTTTTCCTTTTTTTTTTTTTTTTGCGGTACTGGAGATTGAACCCAGGGGCATTCTACCTCCGAGCTACATCCCCAGCCCTATTTTTTATTCTTTATTTTGAAACAGGGTCTCACTAAGTTGCGGATGGCCTCACTAAGTAGCTGAGGCTGGCCGTGAACCTGTGATCCTCCTGTCTCAGCCTCCCAAGTGCTGGGATTGCAAGCATGTGCCACCACACCCGGCTTGGGTTTTCGTAATACAGAGTACCTGGGCATTGGTAAGAAGCCCTGTTCTCTCTCAAGTCTGCAGTTTCCTCATCTACAAAATGGACCACATCCCAAGCATCCCTGTGTGTGCTCGCTCCAGGTCCCTCCTCTGTCCCCACACTTAGGGCTGAAGGACTGGACTCTATATTTCCAGCCCCAGAGACTTCGGTGTGTCTGTGGTGACCCTTGGCAGAGGACGCCTCTCCTGACTGCCTCTTCACATCGGAACAGTTTCCAGACTCTCACAACTAGTCCTTGGGAATCGCCTGGCCCCACCCCTTCACCCCCTGGTCCTGACAGTCACAGGCTGAGAAAGCAAGTGTGTTTCCCAGCGCACACAGCGAGGCCTCCGGCTGCTATTCTACCACTCATGAGATTTCAAAAGTACTCATGAGAACCAAAATTATCTCAGTTATTACTAAACCTTAGCCCTAGGAAGATGGAGGAACTTGGCGGTGGTCATACCCCTACTTGGTCTTGGATAAATCGTTCTAAACTGTCGCCCCAGTCCCCACCCCTCCATGAACTGGGAATGACACCTTGTCATTCCCCTGGGATCTACTTTTCCACCCATCTAAGGTCTGATTTTAAGATCCAGTGGAGGTGTGGGTGTGTCAATTGTGGATCCTGGTGTGGGTGTGAGATCAGAGACTTTGCACTATGATATCATGAAAGATGTCTTTAGCCCCCTTCTCTCCTCTGGGAAAGATTTTGTTAACAATGCCATGGTTGGACATAAAAGATACTTGTGGTACTGGGGATTGAACTCAGGGGCATTCTACCGCCTACCTCCGAGCTATACCCCCAGCCCTATTTTATATTCTTTATTTTGAAACCGGGTCTCACTAAGTTGCGGAGGGCCTCACTAAGTAGCTGAGACTGGTAGCGAACCTGGATCCTCCTGTCTCAGCCTCCCAAGTACTGGGATGACAAGCGTGCACCACCACACCCGGCTTAGCTTGGATTTTTTTTGGTGTTGGGGATGGGACCTACGCCTGTGCATGCTAAGCATGCATCCTACCACTGAGTCACACTCCCAGCCCAGAGTCTGCATTTTTGTTTTGTTTTGTTTTGTTTTGGGGATTGAACCCAGAGGCATTCTACCTCTAAGCTAAACCCCTGGCCCCATTTTTGTTTTTATTTTGAAACATGAACTCGGTAAGTTGTTGAGGGTCTTGCTACATTGCTGAGGTTGTCCTCCAACCTTCAATCCTCCTGTCTCAGCCTCCCAAGCTCTGGTGAGCCTGGATTTTTTAAATGTCTCCTTCTTGAGGTTCTTTCTACCCATAATATTTGCCTCCCAACACTGAGTCATAGAATTTGGCCCACAGCTATGGGTTTCTCCAATCTGAGCAATCCTTGAAATAGTTTACTGCCTGGTTGCAGAGTGAGGTTGGGCCCTTCTTCAGGAGAGCGTGACTCAGGAGGCAGCCATCCAAAGGGGGAGAAATGCAGCTGAAGGGCTGAGCATCTGGCTTAGGGGAACATTTCCACCAGAGGGTTTTATTCTTCAGATCATAAACATTGCGCTCTGCATGCCTATGGATGCAAACCACAGCCTCGGAGAGGCCCCAGTCTGTTTTTGCATGTCCTGGAGCTAAGAATGGTTTTTATATTTTTAAAGAGTTGTTGGAAAAAAACAAACCAAGAGGAATATACAGCAGGGAGGCTAGGCAGCCTGAAAAGCCTAAAACATGTGTGGTCTGGCCCTGTACAGGAGAGGTTTGGGACCTCCAACCTAGAGCAACCACAGCTTTGCGTTCTTCTCTACTGAGCAAGCGGCCTAGCCTTGTAGCTTGAAATTTAGTAAGACCAGAGCTGGGCATGATGGGGCGTGCCTTGTAATCCCAGTACTTGGGAGGCCGAGACAGGAGGATTGCAGGTTTGAGGTCAGCTTCAGCAATTTAGTGAAACCCTTAGCAACTTAGCGAGATCCTGTTTCAAAATAAAAAATAAAAAGAGCTTGGAGTGTAGCTCAGAGGTAGAACGCCCCTGGGTTCAGTCCCCAGTACCACCACCACCATCAAAAGAAAAAAGACATTTAGCCGGGTGTGGTGGCACACGCTTGTAATCCCAGTACTTGGAAGGTTGAGACCTGAGGATCTGGGTTCGCGGCCAGCCTCAGCTACTTAGTGAGGCCCTCCACAACTTAGTGAGACCTTGTTTCAAAATAAAGAATAAAAAATAGGGCTGGGGGTGTAGCCCAGAGGTAGAATGTCCCTGATACTGCCAAAAAAAAAGTCATTTAGTGAGATCAGGATACAGGGAAGGCAGCCTGCCTTGGTGGGAACTACCCAGACATCTCAGTTGTGTCGTGACCCTCAGCACAGTACTCTACCTCTCTGAACCTTTGCCTGTGCTTTGCAAATGTGCATAATCCCATCAGCCTGGCAGAGTTGTGGTGAGTGAGACAGGATGCGCACAGAGGTGAACACTGGGTAGACGCGCAGAAAGCGGCACCTCTAGTCATCAAGGGTGGCTGTTGGGATCCTTATGGCGTTACTGGATAAGTCTGAATGCCCTCCCAGGGAGTTGGGAGTAGTCTTCTAGGATGAAGAAGGCTCTGCCCCAGCTCGCTACCTCCCTAGGCCACCCAGACTGAGGGGGTTCTGTGGCTTCTTGCACACTTTGATGAACGGTGTGTTCACTAGCTGAAGGCTAGCTTTTACACCAGTAGACAGCTCTGACTACCGGTGACGCTGCCCCTCGCCCCTCTGGGATCTCATTCAGCAAACAGGCGCCCCGGCTGGGATTATGAGTGTGAAGTAAACCCCGGTCTTTCTGGCTCCACCAGGAGCTTGTGGGCGGTAGACCAGTGACCGTGCTTTGTGGAGCTTGTTTTTTAAGTTGCTGCAGCCTGAAGGTCCCAAATGGAAAACAGACTCACTTGGCATTGGCTGGAGTTGTTCTAAACCCAGCCAAGTTTAAAACCCAGGCCCCCTGACGTCCCAATCCTGGGAAGAGCGTGAGCTTTTCTTGCCCATAGATGGCAGCATCTGTACTCTTAGCAGGCTCTCTGTACTCGCAGCAGGGAATGTGTGTGTCCACACGTGTTATGCACGTGTGCTCCATGTGTGCAAGCATGTGATTTGCTAGGTTTTTCCTTTGGTGAATCTGGAGCTGTGGCTGCCCCTCTCTTTTTCTGCAAAAGGCCAGAGAGTAATTATTTTAGGCTTTGTGGACCAGGCCAGGCTCTGGGATACAGAACAGATCTTAGTTTGCTGGGAGATGGCGATATGGAAACAGACCATTCTGATCCAGTGTGGCAGGGAAGACCTGGGGACTGTGGGGACTCAGAGGAAACAGTCTGTTCAAAGATTACACGGAGGACCCGAGGGACATAGTGCATTTGAGTTTGGCTGGAGCCTAGTGGGGTGCAGGTAGAAGACAGCAATTGATAAGAACTGGGGCTCAAGGGGTGGAGGAGGGCAGATCACAAAAGGGGGACACTGAGAGGGTTGTTAAGGATCTTGTACTTTGTATGGGGGCTCTAGGGGAGCCCAGATAGAGTCTGCGCAGAGGAGTGACGTGGTCTGGGCCTGCGCTGAGGGGGTTGCATTGTGGGGAGAAAGAGGGGGAGCTGCTGCAGCCGCCCAGGTGAGGGGTGGTGGTGTATAGACCAAGGTGTTGGCAGTGGGGTGAGGAGGAGGGGTGCATTTGAAAGGAGGTCAGAGGTTGAGTGGGCAGCACGTGGCTGGAGGAGAGAGTGAGAGCAGGAGTTCTGGCGTCTGGCCTGGTCCCTGGTGTGGATGCTGAGTGGGTGGGGAGCCTGGGCAGGTTGTACTTGGGGACACATACAGCACCTTAAGTGAATATGAGAGTGTGACTTGGGGTGTGTAGAGGAGGAGGGGGCTGGATTCGAAAGGTTCATCCTCACACAGGGTTAACAGAGCATGGAAAATCATCATCATTTGCAGGAACCACAGAACCTAATTTTGCTTTGCCCTGTCCCTTGGAGCCAGGAAGTTTCTGCAGGACTCTTTGAGAAAGGCCCACAGAGGCGCCATTTAACACCAGGTCAGGGGGCCCAGACAAATATCTGACCTCTGTGGTTTGGGGTACCCTGACCCTGGGTTCGTTGCCGTGCAACTGTGTCACCCATGAAGAGGAGACCATCAGCAATGTTGGGGCCCCTTGTCATCAGCCTTAGAATGGGGTCATGTGTGTCCTAATCCCAGGAGACTGCCGGGCCCACTGCATCTGGGACCTTGGACCCTCCCCTGGGCTTGGGGAGGCTGGTTTGGGCAGGAGAAGGTTCCAGTGTGGGCAGGATGAGCAGGCTCAGCTGCTCCCCCATATGTGGGTGATTAGGACTCGGGGCTGGGTGTGGTGGTGCACGCCTTGCAATCCCAGTTACTGGAGAGGCTGAGGAGGAGGATCACAGGTTCCAGACCAGCCTGGGCAAATTAGTGAGACCTTGTCTCAAACTAAAAAATAAAAATAAAAAGGGCTGGGGATGTAGTTCAGTGGTAGAGAGCTTGCCTAATATTAGTGAAGCCCAGGGTTCGATCCCCAGCAATGCAAAAAATTAAAAGAACTCTGGGTAGTGAGGAAGGATGATGCCTAGGTTGTCCCTGAAAGGCAGGGGCAGGAGGGCTGAGCTGCACAGTCCGTGGTGGGGCCAGTGAAGGATGGTCCTTCATTCATTCATCAAACACATACCTCCTGGTCCTGCTGTTTGCTGGGTCCTGAGGGCCAGAGCCCCAGAGGTGAGGCACAGGGAGCACTTGCCTGGGGGGAAAGCAAGACCCCTCACCGGACCACGGTGATGAGTGCTCTATTGCGCTGAGCAAGACTAAAGTCTAAAGAGTTTAGTCTTTAAAGTCTAAGACTAAAGTCTTGCTCAGTGATAGAGCAAAGACAATAAGAGAGTAATGCTTAGGCATAGAGGTGGGAAGGTAGCAGGGAAGCAGCCTGCGTCCCCATGTACAGGATGAGAAAGATACAGTTATGGGGAAAAGACCTAGGAATTAGATGATTAATAATCACAGTAATATAGGCACTGTGCAAAATCCTTGACACTTTTTTATCTCGTTTAATCCTCACAATGACCTTATCAAATAGGTTCTAAAAATATCCCCCTTGAACAGAGAAGGACACTGACTCAGAGAAGAGATGTAGCTTGCTCAGGTTACACAGTAGTTAAGTGAGGGGCCGGTTTGTGTAATTCCAGAGTTCTGAACCACAGATCCGGGCTTGGCTGAATCCAGACATACAGTAGGGCTGCCTTAAATGCTAAAGAGATTTTAGGCTGGATTGATAGAGGCATGAGATCCAGAATGATGGAGGGGAGAGTCCTGCTTGGCTTGCCTGGGTAGAGCCTGTCTGAATGTCTAAGTCTGAGTCTTATGCTGTCAGTAGGGGTGCGGTTCATCTGGAACATGCCAGGGAAGGGGGTGAGGGAACCAGACACCTTTGTATCAGGAAGAGCTGGAAGAGAGGGTATACACAACTTGTAGGGGGACAAGAAGCCATCAGGAACCAGGGGACAGACCAGTTGTGGGTGACTCCAGAGGGGAGAGCTAAGGCCAGCAGGCACGGGGCAGAAGGAGAGATTTAGTGTGCCCGAAAGACAATTCATTTAACCAGCCAAACACTCCAACAGCAGGGGTAGGCAGCCGTGGCAGGGAGTGAGTGCCCCGTTGCTGGAGGTATGCAAGTAGGGCTTGAGATATCAAATGGGGATTTGGCCACATGACCTTTAACGACTGATGTTGAGATTCTCTGGCCCTTTGTTTGCAGGTGCTGACTCCCTGGTCTAGTGCTCCTCTGCAATCGTAGCATCTCCCTACGGAGCATCTCTCGTCTCCCTGTACTGTAAGGTAGGTGGAATATTGCAGCCACCCTGAGCCCTCCTCCTGAGCCTGGCCTGGCTGCCCAGGGGAGTCTGCAGGGTCTCCTGGGTGCAGCCTAAGGGAGTCCCCAGGTTGTCCCCATAAGGTTCAGAGTATGTGCCTGTCTGTTACCTCGTTTGCTCCCCGCCCACCCTTGAGGGTGTCCTCTGGGGGAGAGGCGAGCACTGGGCTGGGTGCCCGATGCCTGGCTCCTACCCTGGCTGTGTAGTTTGCGCACTGTGATGTCTGGAAAGTTCCTCCCCTTCTCAGGGTTTCTTCTGTAAAAAAAAACTCTTGTGTAGAAGGGTAGCTCCCAGTGAGGAGGAGGGGCAGGAATTCTCCCTGGGGACTTTGGAGAAGTGAGAAACGCTGGGACAGGTCCCTGGCTGGTTGACTACACAGGAGGAGCACTTGACAGTGTGAGTCACTGGATGGTGGATGAGTCATGCACCGGGTGGCTGGAGGGTGGGGCCACCTGGCTATCAGATTCCCAGGTGAGCCTCGGGCTGGGAGGCGGGGCCAGCGCAGGGGCCTGGGCTGCACCAGGAGACCTGGCTGCCTGCTCAGGATTCATTCTCTGCCAGTAAGATGGGCACACGAGTCTCACCCTGCCCACCTAGCAAGGTTGTTGTGAGGACCAAATGAACTCGTAGATGCCAGGGGTCTCGGTGAGCTGTGAGACAGGAAGGCCCACAGCAGGGTCAGCACACAAACTGAAGTGCATGTTTGTGAGCTGGAAAGCTCAGTGCAGATCATGACGTCACATGGTTTCCAAAAGGAGAAGGGACGGATGGACGCACGCTCATCCCCTGAAGCCCTCCTGGTAGGGACATGCGTCACCACAGTTGAGCCAGGCGTGGTGGCGCACACTTGTAATCCCAGTACTTGGGAGGCTCAGACAGGAGGATCGCAGGTTTGTGGCCAGCCTCAGCTACTATGTGAGGCCCTCCGCAACTTAGCGAGACCCTGTTTCAAAATAAAGAATAAAAAATAGTGCTGAGGGCATAGCTCAGAGGTAGAATGCCCCTGGGTTCAATCCCCAGTACTGCAAAATAAAGGCCCTTTTTAAAAATTTTTAACTTTTTATTTATTTATTTTTTAAATATGCTTTTATTGGTGCATTGTAGTCTCACATCACAATGAATATCTATTTGGTGTTAACATACATGCACACAGCTCTTAGTGTCCCCCTCGCCTCCCCCCTCCCATATGAAGTACCGAGAATGATGTTGGTATATTCACACATGTACACATTGTTTATGATAGTAATTCCACTGATTCACTTCTTTCTTGCCCTTCCCCTTCCCTTGTACAACTTCCCTTCCCCTTCTCTTGTACAACTTCCCTTCCCCTTCTCTTGTACAACTTCCCTTCCCCTTCTCTTGTACAACTTCCCTTCCCCTTCTCTTGTACAACTTCCCTTCCCCTTCTCTTGTACAACTTCCCTTGCTCCACTGAGGTTTCTCCATTATCAACTGGAGTCCCCAAAAGGGTCTTTTGACGGTCTCCAGGGTGCTTTGTCCTCGAAGCCAGGGATTCCTAGACAGACTGGTGGGCCCTGAGAGGGGCCTCGTCACACAGCTGCTGCCCGAGGCCCATGCCCGGTTCTGATGCTCCTGCAAGGCCACAGGGACCTTGTCTTCTGCCTGTCCCACTTCTGCAGACCCTGCAGGGCCAGGTCGGCTTTGCCTGTGCAGCACCGTCATTCCTTTGCCCCCTGAGGGGACCCACCTCCCAGCCACCTCCATGAATATGGGCTCAACCAAGGAGACCCGGTGACCTGGTCAAACCCTCGGGTGTCCCACGTCTCTGGCACATGGACACCTGCTCCTTCTGGGACTCCCTCCTCTTTGCTTTGGGAGGCCGCGCTGTCTGGTTTCTCCCTGCTTCTCTGACCTTTTTCATCTGGCCCTGTCTTTCTGCCTCAAATGGTCACCAGCGTTCTGACCACCTTCTTGTCTGAGATTCATTCATCCATTCATCCACTTCTTTATTCATTCATGAGATCATTTGGCAGACCTTTGAGACATGAGCTGGGGGTCGGAGAAACAGCAGAGGACGAGACTTTTCCATCAGTGGATCATTGTACACGCCACAGACTCATTCTCTTCAGCTGTGAGGGGTATGCTGGGCCATGGGATGGGCGGGAGGGGCGGGCGTGGTGGGGTCTTGTCCGGATGGGTCAGGAAGTCTCCTGGGAAAAGCTGAAGGGGGCCGGCGGGGCAAGCAGGAAAGGAGGATCCCAGGCAAGGCTCAGGGGCAGGAAGGAGCCTGGGAACCCTTGGACTGGAAGCGTTGCAGGAGAGTTGGTTCCCAGTGAGCAGGACCTAGAGGCTGGATTAGGATGCTGCGAGTTTTATTCACCTGGTGAGGCTCAGAGAGCACAGCTCCAGGTCTGAGCCCCGAGCCCAGAAATTACAAGCTTTTTATACAATAGCCAACTTCATTCTTGGGAAGGAGGAGTGAGTGGACATTTTTTACCTAGCGTAAGCAATTTACAGAAGCAGAACAGCGGTCAGCCTCGCTGTCATTCTCTGCTCTGGTGGTCAAGGGCCTTCCGTGGTGGTCGCAGCTGCCCGCAAAGTCCCAACTATGTTTACCTTGGGAGGGGGTCTGAGGGGGGCTTTGTTCTCCTGGTCCCTTGTTCTTCAGCCAGAAGTTGTTTACTGGGACAAGGCCGAGCTCCTACCTCAAAAGAAGGGCAAGAGGCTAGCTAGTCAGGGAGCTGTGATGGGAGAGGGGCCCTGGGACCATGAATGAGGAGGTCATGCAGGCGCTTGAGTCTGGGTTTTATGCCACACCACTGGGAGTCACTGGAAGTTCTAAAGTAGGGTAGAGCCGGGTGTGGAGATGCACACCTGTAATCCCAATATTTGGGAGACTGAGCAGGAGGATTGCAGGTTTGAGGTCAGCTTCAACAACTTAGTGAGGCCCTCAGCAATATAATGAGACTCTGTTTCAAACTGAAAAATAAAATAGGGCTGGGGGTATAGTACACACACACACACACACACACACACAAGGACCATCCTGATAATCCCTGAGGGTGCTGTCCTGACACTGCACTTTGGTATGGGGATTGGCCTTGGGCGGTCCTGGGGACCATGCCCTTGTCCGGGGTTTTCTTGACTTTTTTCCCTTCTTCTTCTTCTTGGCTTCTTTTTCTTTCTTTGCCCCCCTCCCCTTGGCCGGTTCTTCTTTCTTTCCTTCCTTCCTTCCTTCCTTCCTTCCTTCCTTCCTTCCTTCCTTCCTTCCCTCCCTCCCTCCCTCCCTCCCTTTCTCTCTCTCTCTGTCTCTCTCTCTGTCTCTCTGTCTCTGTCTCTCTCTCGCTCTCTCTCTCTCTTTCTCTCTCTCTCTCTCTTTCCCAGCCAACTCTCTCTGACTTGGGCCCTGGAGGGGAGGTGAGCTGGTCTGCACCACCCCGAGAGCCTCTGGGATCCCCAGGGAGACAGTGGTGGCCGATGCCCAGAGCATACTGTGCTGAGTGCCAAGGGGCCCAGGGAGCCGGCGAAGGCTTCTCCTCCTCCTGAGATTAGCACTGGGCTGAGAAGGGAGTTGGGCGCCCCGGTGAGAGGCTTGTGTGTGTAAAGGCCTGGCCGCCTGGAGGAGGCCCCTGTTCGTGGGGACCAGTGGGCAGTGCACAGGGGTTGAGGTGGGGCGTGGCAGAAGATGACAGGGAGAGCAGGCTGGGGGGCCTTGAATGCCGGGCCTCCCTCCATCCTCAGTGCCAGGGAGCCGCGGAGGGGTCTTGAGCTGATGAGTGATTCGATTGTTGGGTTTCAGAAGTCAGTGGGTGGCAGGCAGCAGGGAGAGGCTCAGAGAGGTAGGCATGAATGGTTGGCACGAATGCATGTCACCAGGGAAGCCACGTCACTCCCCTCCCTACGCACACAGCAAAATCCTTCGTGCCTGTTTCTATTCCTTGTCCTCGATCGCTTTTGCCCCCACTGGCCAGCCTGAGCCGCCCAGAGCTGTCACTGCAGCAGCAGGGTGTGCTTCAGCGCTGAGCCCAAGGCAGCACTGTGACCCGGACTTGCTCTGTGCCCTTAACAAGTCCTCAGTTTCCTCATCTGTGGAATAGAACCGTGAGCTTGTTGAGAGTTAAATGATAGGAAATAAAGTCCTTAGCACGTGCATGGTGCATAGGACAGCTGGGCTGTCACCCTTTCCCTGTTGGTTGATAACGGCCCTATCCATGTCATCATTTGCCCCTTAGGAAATCCTTTTCTTTGGCTATAAATCTGTAATCTGAACTAGAAACAAAATGTTCCCAGCGGCCCTCGAGGAGGCCCGTAGTGGGACACGGAGGGGTTTGAAATGCCTATACCCTGGTGTCTGGCTGGGGCCAGGCACAGAGGGCTGGATTGGGCCTTGTTTATCTTTATCCCCAGCGCTCAGCACAGGCTGACAGATCATGGCCAACTGGCTGGGTTCTTGAAAATACTAAACTAAGCCAGTTGTGGTGGCGCACACCTGTAATCTCAGTGCTTGGGAGGCTGACACAGGAGGATTTCAGGTTTGAGGCCAGCCTCAGCAACTTAGTGAGACTCTCAGCAAACTAGCAAGACCCTGTTTCAAAACAAAAGAATTAAAAAGGGCTGGGGGTGTGGCTTGGAGGTAGAAAGCCCCTGGGTTTAATCCCCAGTATCACACACACACACACACACACACACACACACACACACACCAAAAATACTAAACCCCAAAAAATTAAGTTTAAAAAGATCATAGACTTTTGAGCCTCATCTCATCAGCATTTACATCTTATGGCCAAAGAATTGGGGCCCAGAGAGGGACAGTGGTTCCCCCACAGTCACATCAGTGGCCGGTCGGCTTTGGACCTACTCATTTGTCTTTGGCTCAAATGCTTATCATAATTCCAATTATTAAAATGCTGATAATTTACAATTCCCAAGTTGCCTGGGGGAGGGGTAGCAATGAAATGGGCATTTGAGGGGCGGGGGCTGTCCCCAGGCAGCTCCTGGCAAGAAGGGCCTGAGGGCATCACATCCAGCCTCCCTGTTTCACATTTGGGGAAACTGAGGCCCAGGGAGAGGTAGTGGCTGCCCCAGGGTCCTCAGGGTAGGAAGCAGAAAAGGGGCACAGGCTCAGCTCCAGTAACCAGCAGCGGACAGGCGGGGTTCTCCCACCCCACCCCAGCCCACCACCTCCTGCTTAAGGAAGTGAAGCAGGGCATGAACAACACCTTCCTGAGGGAGTTTTGGGTTTTCATTGTGTGGAGGAGAAGGACCGTTTCCAGAAACATGCGTGCCCGTGAGGCCCCTGGAGCTGGGCCTGCTACCGCTATTTCAGACTAAGCCCCAGAGTCCTATTTATAGGCCAGTGTGATTAGATTGGCCTGTGTCAGGAGGCCCGCCTTCGCTCCGCTCAGCCCAGCCATGGCCGGGGAAGAAGCCCTCGGGGACAATTGTGACCCATGGGTGAGTAGCGAGGGATGTGGGGTGCCCACAAAGCCTTCTCAGAGGTGGGGGCGCTTGGAAGCAGGAGGGGAAGCCCCACTCCAGACTTCCAGCTCTGCTGCCAGCCAGGCCCCCTGCAGATGAACTCTCCCCGTCCTGTTCCCTCCCTGCCTACAACAGCCCCCTGCCTCACACCGAGCCGGCCTGTCGCTGCCAGGCCCTGGGTCCCATATCCACGGCCTCATGCCCAGCCACACCTCCCCAAGTGTGTCCCTGTGCCCAGCCACACCTCAAGCCTTTGCTTCTCTCTTCCCTCCACCCACCTGCCAGGTCCTGCATCTGCAAACAAACTGCTCAGCCTCCAAGGCTCTGTTCCAGTGCTCCCCTGTTGTGGCTCCATCAGGCTGTGGACTCCCTTTTTTGTGCTCCCACTACCCACAGCCGCTTGCGTGGTCACCCGTGTTCATGTGTGTGCTCCTCAGTGGGCTGGAAGTCCCAAGGGAGGGCCTGACACTGAGGAAGGACAGGAGGAGGAAGGTGTTTGTGACGGCACCTCGCACGCCCGGGGACGCTGCATCTGCATGCCACTCTATTCCATAGGTCGTCAGGCCTCAGAATCAGCCAGCCCTGGGTTCAGGCCGCGGGCTGCACTTCCTAACTGTGTAGCCTTGGACAGAACCTCTTGGAGCCTCAGCTTCTCCATCTGTAAAATGGGACGATGCCAGCCACAGGTTTGGGGGAAGAGGCTATGCTGATGAAGTTCTTACGATGATGCCTGGTCTGTAATGAGCTTGTATGTGCAGTAGGGGGTATTTTTTTGCAGGTGGGGAAACTGAGGGTCTGAGTGGGGAACTCCTTATCTAACAAGTCAGTGGCCAGGAGGAGAGATGAGGTCTGGGGAGTCCCAGCCTCCACTCCACCCTGTTCTCCCTCCCATCCTCTCTCAGCCCCCTGGGCCTATCCTGTTTCCCAGAGCAGAGAGCTTTGCTTGGGGATTGTTTTGCCTAAGACTGTTCCTCTGTGAGGCCTGGGATGACTCAGAGTCACAGGAGGAAGAGGGCAGGGGAGGAGCGGGAGGGAGGCGGAGGGAAAGGAGAGGGGAAAGGAAGGGGCCCCAGTTCCAGATCTGGCTCTCCCCCTCACTGCTTGATCAACAAGGCCTGCCGAGTCCCCTCTCCTGCCCGGCCTCAGTTTCCCCAAGTATGAAAGGAAGATGTTGGGCTTTGCTGAGGGGCTGAGCCTTCGAATCCCAGATTCCTGAGCCCACCCCAGACCTACAGACTCAGAGGTAGGGGGTGGAAGGTGGGGGAGTCTGTAGTTTTCTGAGCTCCCCAGGGAATTCTGCTCCACTCCGGGTCTGCAGGGGTGTTAGGCAACCACCCGCTGGTGTAAGTGGCTCCAGGCCTCTCCAGCTGGGCTCGGAGTAGCTGCTCCTGGCTCCCTTCTCTTGCCCAATGCTTTGGCAGAACCACGCAGAGAGGAAGGGCGTGGGCTTTCCTTTTCTTAAAATATCATTTACATAGGTTATTGAATTACCTAATCTATTGAATGTACATGATTTGTTACATCATTTATTTAATTTACATAATTCACCAAGGTGCATTTACATACATATAAGGCACCCAGTTTCATGAATTTAATGACTTTTAGAAAATGTATAGAGTTACATAACTGTTTTCATGATCAAGTTTTGAGAACATTTTCCTGACCCCCAAAAGATCCCTTATACCTTTTTTACCCACCCTGTTGGGTACCACTAATCTGCTTCCTTCTCTTCGGACCTAGCACCCTGTTCCTCTCCCAGCCTCACCGTTTTTGGCCTGTGACCTCATGCAAAAGATTGCCCGCTCTGAACCTTGGATTTCTCCCTAGTCTGTGAGGAGAAACAGACCCTCCTGGTAGTTGTTGTTTGAATTTCATTAACATGCGCAGAGCGATTCATGCACAATAGCTGAAGATGTGGGAGCTGGTACGCAACACACAGGGCATTGTAACAGTCCTAGCCAACATTTTTTGTGTGTGTGTGTGTGTAGTACTGGGGTTTGAACCCAGGAACATTCTACCTCTGAGCTATACCCTCAGTCCTATTTTATTTTTCACTTTGAAACAGGGTCTCACTAAGTTGCACAGGGCCTCACTAAGTTGCTGAGGCTGCTGTGAACCTGCAATCCTCCTGTCTCAGCCTCCCAAGTACTGGGATTACAAGCGTGCACCACCACACCCGGCTCTAGCCAACATTTTAAAGCCATCCCTCTGTGCCAGGCACTGGGCAAAGCACTTTAAATGTATTATCTGTTTTAGTCCCCATGACAACCCTATTAGGGGGGTGTTAACAACATTTCCATTTTGTAGCTGAAGAAACTGCAGCACTGAGGCTAGTGGTAGTTTTTGCAAAGTCACATAGGTGACTTAACCATTATCCTGCCCCTTCCCACCTCGAAGTGAACCAGGGAACAAGGGACTCAGTGTATAGATTCAGGACAAGGTTTGTGGCACGTACTTCGAAGGGATAGGACATGGGATTGGAAAGATGGTGCAGGTACAGAGTACGTCATACAGCAGACACGGTGTGGCGTGTGAAGCATGATCCAAGGCATAAGGGACCTGGGATGTAGCCGCCAGGTAGACACAGAGGACAGGTATGAGGATCACAGGGCCCGGTGTGTGGTAGGCAGGTGGTGTGTGCAACGTTGGACATGGTACAATGTAGATGATGCAGAGGCATGGCCCCAAGGGTATGGGACTTGAGATACGGCAAGGGGGCAGACTCCTAGGCCGCAGGGGGACCCTTTCCCATCTGGGATCCTCCACCGTGTCAGCACCTGGGGCCCCAGCCAGCGGTGGCAGGAGCCATCGTTCTCCTTGTGACAAAGGCCTGCCTGTTTTCTTCCCTCTTCTCTCTTTGGAGGCCAAGGAGTGGGAGTGTCCCAGGGGAGTGATGGGGCCCGGAGGTCCTCTCGTGCCCCCAGCTTAGACAGGGGTCAAGGCTTGGGGCCAGGTCCTCAGCTCGGAAAGGGCCTGCCAGGTCCCCAAATCCCCTCAGAGCTGGTCAGCCAGTAGTGGACTGGAGCCCGGTAATTTTCCTGTAAGCTGTCCTCCCTCCGCTCCCCTCCCTGGTGGCCACCGCTGGCTCTGAGCATGTCTACATTCCAGGGCTTAGGGGAGAGGGAGAGGCTGCTCCACTGTCCAGGTTGAGGAAGCGGATTGCTAACAGCTGCTGTTGGAGAGGATGGACGTGCAGGGGAGGAGGCCATAGATTGCCAGCGAACATTCCTTGGGCCCTCGCGGCACCTGGGACCCACTACCTTATTTTGTCCTATGTGCACAAGAGTCTGAGTAGCCTGATGAGAAAGAAGACTGAGGCTCCAAGAGGCCAAGAGCTTGTCCAAGGTCATTAGAGAGGCGGAGCCCAGGCAGGCCCCAAGTCTCCTGCAGGCGGGGATCCAGGCCATCTAGAGGCAACAGTGGATGGCACAGGGGATGTGGGTGGTGGTCAGTGAGCCCTGAAGCTTTAAGGGCATGTGGTCACCAGATCGTAGAGGGCCAAGCTCAGGAGCCCTGGCTTCTTGCTCTCTGTACCGGGGGCTACAGAAGGGTCTTGAGGAGGGATTAATGCAGTCTATCTGGACACTGGACTGAGTGGGGAGACAGTTTAAGGCAATGAGGGTGCTGGTGCAATGATTCCAGGGATGAGATGGGGACACTGAGCCAGGAGATCAGCTAGCTGGTGGCCTCGGGGCTGGGTATAAGGGGAGAGGGCTGAGCACCTCCGTCTTGGCCTTTATATACTGGCCTGGTGGGATGTCTCTGGTTAGGTCCTGCCTCCAAGGGTATCCCAGAGAATTCTAGAAACTCCCAAGAGGGTCAGGTACCTGTTGGATGATGTGGGTGCATCAAGTCTTAAGCCCAGTTGTACAGGGCAGTGGGGTAGGTTGCTGATAGATCAAAGAAAGTGCCGGGAGATAGCATGGGAAACATATGGCTTACTGGGAAAAGCTTGCAAGAGATCCCTGTTGAGGGACCTTGTTTAGTTGCTGAAGCTGGCCTCGAACCTGTGATCCTCCTATCTCAGCCTCCCAAGTACTGGAATGACAGGTGTGTACCACCACGTCCAGCGACCTTGTAGCCTTTCAATAGGGGAAGGGTCTGATGGAGCAACCAACCATTGTTGTGCAGGTCGCCTCCCTCAAGCTGTGCACCCCATCCCGGGAGGCGCTGGCCACAGCTGCGTCATGGAACAGGCAGAATAAGAGCCACATACTCATCTACAGTGTGTTGAGTATTTGCGTGAAGCTCTCAGGTCCGTAACACAGAAGTCCAACCTGGAACTCAATACTTGCTGCTTGCGGAGAAAGTATGGGAAGAGGTAGAGTCACCAGGCAGTTTGAGCGACTCTAGTCTAGCTTTCACCATCGTTGTCCCGATTAGTAGGAGTTGTAGACGCAGGGGGAAGCACGCAGGCTGGTGTATCAGGTGTATTCCCAGTGCAGTCGCCAGGCGGGTATGAGGCAGGTGTGGCCACCCGCGGGTGCCATGGGACCATAACCACCCAAGGGAGGGATGTGCTCCCAGATCTTTGACTGCCATTCAAGATAACATGTATCTGGACTCTCTGGCTCAGGCCTGTTCTCATTGTTCTTTTATTTTGGCTAGGTTTTGGGGAAGAGAAAGGGAGCATTCTGGGACATTTTACCACTCTCTTTTCCTTTAGGGACAATACAGGGTGACTGGCAGGTGCCTGATGGAGGTTAGGCCCACAGAGCACCTGGGGATAGAAGGCAGCACCCATTCTGCAGCCCCTTCCTGCTGAGCGCTGTGTTTTATGTGTGTAACTCTTCCAGCTGGTTTTTGTCCTCGTCTGAGGTGGGATTGGAAGGACAGTATTCTGGTGCTATACCTCTGTTTAGGTCTAAAGGATGGAAAGTGCTTTTTAAAACATATGAGCATTAAAGGATTGTTAAGAATAAAAATATCTTTGAATCTCTGCTATTGTTGCTCAAGGTTAGTAATAAATTTCAGAGTCTCTAAAAATGCGATAGTATTTGGACATTTTTCTTTTCTTTTTTTTTTCGGTACTGGGGATTGAACCCAGGGGCATCTTACCTCCAAGCGAAACCCCCAGCCCTATTTTTTATTCTTTATTTTGAAACAGGGTCTCACTAAGTTGCGGAGGGTCTCACTAAGTAGCTGAGGCTGGCCGTGAACCTGCGATCCTCCTGTCTTAGCCTCTCAAGTACTGGGATTACAAGTGTGCGCCACCATGCCCAGTGGTTTCTTTTTCTTTTTTTTTTAAATTATTTGAATACTTCCAGAATATAACTGATGGGATGGATACATCTAGACAGTGAAGCAAACGCACATAGCCACCCTCTCACAGCTACCATTTTTATCCATTTGTGGTGAGAACAGCTCCAATCTCACTGCTCATGAGTCCCGCCGACCACAGTTCACTTAGTGACCTTAGTCCTCGGGCTGTATGTTAGATCCCCAGACTTCTTCACCCTACGCCTGTGCTACTTTCTATCCATCGTCAGCCTCTCATCAGAGTTTTTCTTGTAACTGTTTTTTACTAGTTTCAAGGTCCAGCAAGCCCATGAGATAACCTTGCCACTCTCTTCGTGGGGACACTGAGGCTCAGAGATCGAGGCCCTGACCCAGCATCACCTGTCTAGTGATGTCAGGCCAGGGATTTTTTGGTGGGGAAGAAGGACTAAGTTCAGAGAGGAGGGGAGGGGGTGTCGCGAGGAGACCCCCCTGTGAGGGGGTGAGTGGCAAGGCCGGCTCTTTAGGTGGGGGCCTGCGGCCCTCTCCAGATGCTCCCCCATCCCTGGCCTCAGCCACCAGCCCGGGTCATTGGGCCTTGGTTGCAGCCCCCCAGCTCTCCCCTGCTTTGGATGCGTAGACACAAGTAGAAGTCAAGGGTGGTATGGGAGTGGGCAAGCTGCAGGCGTGTAGGGGCTGGACATGTGGTGTGGGGTCATCTTTGGATGTCAGGGGTTGCTAAGTGTGAAGCACAGTGAAAGGGCCTCCCTCCTTCAGCCCTACCAAGCACCCCATGGGGTGGGAACCATCAACTATTTTATGGGGGGGTCCTGGGGATTGACCCCAACGGCATTCTACCGTGAACTTATACCCTTAAATCTTTCTATTTTGAAGCAGGGTCTCTCTAAGTTGCTGAGGGTCTCCCTAAATTACCAGGCCTGGCTTTGAACCTGTAAGCCTCCTGTCTCAGTCTTCCAAGTGCTGGGATTACAGGTGTGCGCCACCATGCCTGGCTACCATCACCCCATTTTACAGAGAAGGAAACTGAAGGGTGGCAGAAGGGCCTTTCCCGGCACCCACCCCCTTTTGTGGCAATGCCAGCGGACATCCTGACTACGGACCCGGGCTTCCTGCCAGAGTCCAGCTTGAAGGCATCCGGGGCTGTGCAAGGCTTCAGGATAGAAGGGCTTCATCTGGAGCTGCAGCGGGAGGACATGGCCCTGTCATCTGATGCCCCGTGTCATTGTGCCCATGACGATGA
>PVJS01032186.1:0-22940 GCA_004027185.1 Glis glis | reverse complement strand
GCTGAGACAGGAGGATTGCAGGTTCTAGGGCAGCCTCAGCCACTTAGAAAGGCCCTCAGCAACTTAGCGATATCCTGTTTTGAATTTTTTTTTTTTTTTTGCAGTACCGGGGATTGAACGCAGGGGCGTTCTACCTCCGCGCTACGCCCCCGGCCCTTTTTTTTATATTTTATTTTTGAAACCAGGTCTCACAAAGTTGAGGAGGGCCTCACTAAGGAGAGAGAGAGAGAGAGAGAGAGAGAGAGAGACAGAGAGAGAGAGACAGAGAGAGAGAGACAGAGAGAGAGACAGAGAGACAGAGAGACGGAGAGACAGAGAGAGACGGAGAGACAGGGAAGAGAGCGAGCTGAGGCTGGCCGCCAACCTGGATCCTCCGGTCTCCACCTCCCAAAGTACTGGGATTACAAGCCTGTGCCACCATGCCTGGCTCCTGTTTTGAATTTTAAAAAAAGAGGAGGGGGCTGGGGTGTAGCTCAGAAGTAGAATGTCTCTGGGTTCAAGTACCACCACCAAGAAATATACATATAAAAATAAAATATATAAAATATATAAATATATATTTTATATAATATTTATATAATTAGCCGGGCATGGTGGCACACACTCGTAATCCCAGTACTTTGGGAGGCAGAGACCGGAGGATCTGGGTTCGCGGCCAGCCTCAGCTCTCTCTCTCTCTCTCTCTCTCCCTGTCTCTCTCTCTCTCTCTCTACTTAGTGAGGCCCTCCTCCGCAACTTCGTGAGACCTGGTTTCAAAATAAAGTATAAAAAATAGGGCCGGGGGTGTAGCGTGGAGGTAGAACGCCCCTGGGTTCAGTCCCCGGTACCACAAAAAGAAAATAATAATAATAATATTTATATAATACATATAAGTATTATAAAATAAAACATATATAATATATATAATATATATAATTGAACCTGCAGCCTGAAGATGGAAGTTGAGGATGAATCCTATTGTTGATATACTACCTCTTGCATTGCCTTGCATTGAAACACACTTCTCTGAGGACTGTGTCTTTAATCTCCCTCGGTGTTTTATTTGCAAGTGGCATACGCGATAACCCAGGAACCACAGGCTTGTCTGAGTTCAGAGCCAGTGTTTGTAACCACTGAACTCCACCCCCACATCACTAGCTGACACCAGTTGACTTGAACTTGGTTGGAACTGACCTATTCTGAGTCCACTCACCAACCTATCAGCCATGCACATTGAGGGGTGAAGGCTCACGATTACAATGAGGTTGCTTTGTGGTTCTGTGCCTGCCTCTCAGTCATCTTCTGCTTTCCTCCCATGGCATGCTACATTATAAGAGTCATTTCACTTGACAGTAGCTCTTAGTCATAAAAATGACATCGTGCATCTACCCACTCGGGTAAGGCACCAGGCTGGGTTTGTCACACCAAAGAAAGGAAAAATCCACAAAATAAAATTTCTTAAGATTATAGTTCATTTAGGAGACATATTAGCAGAGAGAGACTCCTGGAAAATTTTGGGTTAGTAGTAAAGAAAAACTGAGGAGTCTTTTGGGGGCCACAGGCAAAGGGTAATGGACTCGAGACACCCCATCTCTTCAGTACTATGAATTTGGTGGTGGGGTAGGGTTTTTTCTTTTGTCCATTTTTCCCCCTTATGGTTGCTCTCAAGTCAGATACAGCTAAAACAGAAACTTGAGCATCCTGATGCAAAGTCAAGAAAAGGTTCACAATTCAGCAGCTTCTTTGAGCAGGAACTAGGTACCAATCTCACATCTAAGTGCTAGCCAGGGGGCTAGAAACATGAACGAAGGAGGATTCCTGCTTTGGCTAAACTTCTAGCCTGTGGGGGGAGCAGTCCTTTCCCTGAATCTTAAATACCAACCCTGGGCACATGCATGTAGCTCCAATAAAATCAATATTTATTCTTTAACTTTAGTCTTTACCATATGCTAAAATTTTCAAAAGAAGCACACACTGTGGGGGTGTGGCTAAACTAATTAGAAACAGGACTTAATTCTTGCAAGGACTCTCACCAGAGAAGAACTGAATGTTAACTTGAAGTGCTGCAGAATATTCCAGTTCTTTTCTTTTTTCTTTTTGGACCCAGATTCTCTTGCCAGCATCCCACAGGTTTAGATGTAGTGAACAGGTAGAAAGATGACTGTGAATTTAGGGATAGCAGTTTTATATGTGCCATGTTCCAAAAAAGCTTTTATTCACTTGCTTTATGCTCTGGGATATGGGCGTTCATCAGTTTTCAATTAGTCCACGTGTAAAGCGTTGCCAAGTGGGCCAAAGTTCGCGGTGTGCGCTGAGGTAGTGCTCCTGGCAGACCCATTCCGCCCGCTCTGGGCAGAGGTGGCCTGCCTCTCAGAGCGGCAGAGCAGCGGTGTGTGTTCTGGGAAAGGCTGCAGCCTGCTTTGCATTCAGAAAATGAAGCTTTCCACTTGGGGGGAAAAAAGATGCTAAGAAAACAAAACAGAATGAAATGGAAGCAAAATGTTGGCAAAACTCAAATTGCGTTGGATTTATACTTATTGGATTTTTGAAGTAAGCTGACAAGAAAAATTACCTTCATTGCATATCACTGAAGGGCTTTTCTATAGAAGAAATACACTCGCAGTGAAGAGCTAATTCAAAGGAAGCGTCAATATGTTAATATAATAATTAAGCAGTCAGGCACAATAGGAGGCCCATTTCTGAGGAGCTCAGCCTGCCTCAGGTGGGGCATGAGGCCCAAGGCTGAAGGCTACTGTACTTGAACCACCTGCGGTTGCCCATAATCGTCTTAAAATATGTTTGAGGTGAGTATTGTCCTCCTTGGAATGCATTTCTCATGCAAATAAGAGGAAAACTGAATTCTCTATATTTTTTGGGCTGTCTTTAGGAGCTGAATTACTGGAATCAGCCTGAACTTGGAAACTTAACTGTTTCTAATTGGACTGCATGTTTTCCCATGTTCTTGGTGGTCTTTTCTGAGTGTTTCATCGTCTCATCCTTTTATTTAAAATTTCTCCAGCCAAATTATTTCTGTTTGGAAAGCTTGTACACTCCATTTGGTTTATGAGTTACTTGTGCGCATTTAACGTGGCTTTGTTGAAGTAGCTAATCAGGCTGGTACCTGAGTAGTTTCATTTACCATGATGTGGATTAGAACAATACTTTCTAAATGTTACTGTGCATAAGAGTTGTCTGGGTGATACATGCATACCTATGCATCCACATATGAGAGAACTCCAGTTAAAATGGCAATCATCAAGAATACAAACAATTATGAATGCTGGCAAGGATGTGGGGAAATAGTAATACTTATTAGTACAACCATTATGGAGATCAGTATGAAGACTCCTCAAAAGACTAGGAATGGAACTGCCATATGACCCAGCTATACCACTCCTCAGTATCTTTCCAAAAAAATTAAAGTCAGAATGCTAGCAACACAATTCTCAATAACCACATTAAGGAACCAACCCAGGTGTCCATCAGCAGAGGAATGAATAAAGAAAATGTGGTATATACACACAATGGAATTCTACTCAGCCATGAAGAACAAAATTATGTCATTTGCAGGAAAATGGATGGAACTAGAAAATATTATTCTGAGATCAGCCAGTCTCAGAAAGTAAAAGGTTGTATATTTTCTCTCATATGTGGAAGTTAGAGAGAAAATAGGAAACAAAAGGGACTTTAGACAAATAAGGAGAGAGACCAAAAGAACAGTGGAATGTGGGAAGGGGAAAAAGGAGGATTGAGGAAGGGAAGAGTTCAAATAATATAATACCAGCAAGGCGTGGTGGTGCATGCCTGTAAAGCCGGTTCTTGGGAGGCTGAGACAGGAGGATCACAGGTTCAAGGCCAGCCTAAAAAAGTTAGTGAGATTCTTAGCAACTTAATGAGAATATGTTTCAAAATAAAAAATAAAGAGGACTTGGGGTGTAGCTCATAGGTATAATGCCCCTGAGTTAAATCCCCAGTTGAAAACAAAAATGCTATGTCCATATATGAAGGTATCACTACCAAGCTCACTAATGTGTACAGGGAGGGAGAAGGGGGGAGTGAGGTGGGATGCAGAGAGAAATACACCAAGCTTTGTGTGTATGTCTGTTTGTATCACTTTGAATCTCACTATGATGTATAATTATAATGTACCAATAAAAGTATATAAAAATAAAGAAATGATTATTTGAAAAAAAAGAGTTGTCTGGGATTTTGTTAGTGTGTAGACTCTGATTAAGTCCGTCTGGGGTAGAGTCTGGTGTTCTGCATTTCTGAAAAACTCCAAGGAGATTACAATATAAACAGCAAAGTCTGTTAGGTCTTTTAATTTGGGGAGCCATGTGATGATAGGAATATAAAAGTGGCAAGTGGGGAACAGGGGGAGGTGGAAAGACCCAGTGTTTTCAAGCAGTTGGTTTTATTTTCTGGTTGTTGATAATTAATCTGATAAGGAAGAAATGACAGAATATGAACCATGAACTTCCTGGGGAACTATAGCTAAGCTGATTTGTCTTATTTTGGGTCTGAGTGATATTGATGAAGACAAGGGAATTCCATGTTGATATAAATGTCACAAGAACATTTCCAGTCAGTGGCATATTATTGTTTAGGGAATGATGGGGTGAAGGGGAAGATTTTGTTTTTAACTGAATGGGCAGAATGATTTTCGTGCGTGGTTGGTGTCTGTAGACACTTGCCACTTTCCTCTTGTGGGTTAGTATTCTATTATACTCGTGAGTTTCTTTGGACTCTAAAGGTAATGTGAACGTCAACTCTATAAATCCACAGTAAATAAAACTGGTGAGAAAAAGCTTTCCCTGAATTCCCCATAAATGGAAGCAAATGATGTTTTCATTTGTCTATTTTTTTCCTCAAACAAAAAACTGTCTGGGTGGGAAAGTGCTCATCAGTCCTGAGTATTCAATGTGAAGCACGCTGAATCTCCAGCTCCTCATCTGAGGTAACACTGAATTCTGAACATTCGTTTAGCACTAATGATGGGCTGGTCAACATGAAGTCCTAAGGAGAAATAATTCTTTCCTGAGATGCTTTTAAAATTTAATTGGCTTCTATTTTCAGGTTGACTCCAACCTCAATTGTATTTCCTTAAAGTAACAACAACTGTCTGGGAATTGGAAGAGGACTATGGACTCCCTTACTTGCTAATTGCCTCTTAGAAATTTGTCTTGGTGCTGGTCTCTGTTCTTCATCCTCTTTGCATTACCTTGGTTGAGCTCCTCATGGTCCCTCATCTGGGATAATGGCCTGGTGAGTGATGTAGAATTCCAGGAAGTGTTAGTGCATGAGCATGCCACTCTCGTGGAGCTGTACAGTGCACAGCCTGTGCAGCATTACACAAGGACGCTTTCCCTAACAGTAGCTTTTGCCCCTCCGGGAGTGATCCTTGCACAACCTCTCCAATGTTGATATTACAAAACTTAAAAAAATCAGTGCTTACTTAACACCACGTTTTCCTCAGGCCAAATATCTTAATAAGGCAGGCAATCCCAATCAACCTACCCAAATCTGGGATCCCAATTGTCTCACCTGGTCCATACCTACTCATACACATCTCCTTTTGCCTGGACTTTTACTCATATATCTCGTGCTCTATAAGCCTTCTCTAAAGTTTCTGAACAAAATTAATTGTCTGCTTTGATGTTGGTCCTTTCAGACTTTATCTCTAATGTTCTTATCTGTTGTTCTGTCCTACTCTCTGTCTGGCTGTCTTTATTTCTCTCTCTCTCTCTGTCTCTCTGTCTCTCTTTCTCTGTCTCTCTTTCTCTCTCTCTCTCTATGTGTGTGTGTGTGTGTGTGTGTGTATATATATATATATATATATATATATATATATATAAAGTATAAAAAAGTAAATATAAAAATTAAATATAAAATATATACATATATATTTACAAATACTATTGTAATTATATTTGTGGCTACTTTCTCTACAAAGTAGCTCTAGCTTCTAGCTTCAATTTCTTGCTTTTATAGCCCTGGATATATTGGTTTGGATATTGGTTTAGATATCTTACTTCCCAAGGTTGGCTCTGCTAATCAGGCCAGTTATAATGGGTTCCTTTTCTTCCTAGATGTTTCTGCAAAGACATCCTTTCACTCTTCATGCTGGGCGCTGAGGGCAGCTTTCTCAGAGAAAAGATAAACAAACAAACAAACAAACAAAAACAGGATATAGGATGGCTATAGCTGTAATACATTATCTCACTGTCCCTCTAAATATTTCAAGTCATCCAGTATCATGTGACTTGGTACATGTTAGACAATCAAGACAATCATTATTATTGATTACTTTGACAATAATAATAATAATGCTAATACTTACTGAGGATAAGTTCTTAATACCAGGCATTAAGTATTTCCATGCATGATCTTTTTAAATCCTCATCTAGTCCCAGAGGCAGAGAAACCATGAAACTAATGAGGTTTAGTTTCAGGCAGGACTATTCATTTACAAGGGTGCCTTCCAATGCTCTGTTTTTAAATTCCTCATTTAAAAACTTATAATTCTTTTTAGTTCTAAATAAATATTATCTTTTGTACATAATTTCATATTAATAATTTTGTATATTTTTTTTCCTAAAAAAGGCCTTCCAAATTACACAAGCTTAAGGCCTTACAAAACTAGATCTGCTTTGCCTGGTACTCTGAGATAGGTCCTGTAAAACATCCCTGTAACACTGAGAGTGCATCCAGAAAAATTAATCACAGAAAATGCAGGGTTGTATTATTGCAAAATTAATGAAAAATGATATCTCTCTGTTGGTCTGTCCTTTCAACAGAGACATATACTATGAAAAAGTGAAAAGTACTGACCCGAGAAGGTCCCACACGATCACAAGCACTCATTGATGACACCCACCTTGCCGGGCCCACCTTCACTTGAGAAGGGGACCTGGGTGAAGACGGGCAGCAGCTTGTCAGTAGTGCCATCAAATGTGAATGTTTGTTTCACTCATGTTTTATTTAGTATGTGTGTTTATTTCATATATGAGAACCTAGGATCACATAAGTTCACTAATTTGTCAAAATGACATAGCTTGTAAGCAATAGAGCTCAGTTCCAAACTGAAGTCGGCCCCTAACTATGTTTGCTGATTGATTTTAATGTCTAAAACACAAGTGAATAGGGAACATAATTATTGACTTCATTCCAATTCCTTTTGCTGCTTCCTCTGGAGACCCCTCATCCTAACCCCTCCTTGCGGCCTCAGGGATGAGAGGGGTCTGTGAATAGCACAAAGAAAGAGTGGAGACTTCTCCTGGCTCTTTTCTTACTCCCATAACCCTGTGTTAGACAGACTGCCATTCAAACTGGAGAGTTGAGCGTGCTCATTTACTTAATTTCTGTGGGTCATGTTTCTAAAACTTCTTGCAAAATAAGACTGACTTACACAAACCCATCTGGTCTCTGGCCTCCTCCTTCCTGACTCTTGCCATAGTTTCTTGGGTTTTTTTTTCCCTGCTCTATTATTTAATCTGGAGGTAGTTTGCCTTTTTTGCCCCTCTCTGCATCTCTCTCCTCCTTTGGGTTTGTTATGCAGGCTCTCCTCACATGGCTTTGACTTGGGCTATGAAAATTGGCCCCAGAAACCCTTCTTGTCCAAGTACATGCCTCTCCCTAGCATTCTCATGGGCATCTCTGACCAGGAAAGAGCAGGCAGAACTCTTTTTCAGCAAGACTTAAGAGCCAGACTAGGCATGTGTCATCATGAAGTGGGGCATTACCAGGGGTTCGCCCAGGCATCCCCTTTATGGGTGGTGTTTCTCTTTTTTCTAAACCGACGTAGTTACCAATGTAAGAAAATATTTCATCTCAGAAAAGAACTATCATGTTTGTCACTACAGAGGACTTTTTCAAATAAACATTAGTCTGAATTTTGAAAAGTTTAATATTTTGATGATAAATTTTCTCCAATGTGTTATATTCATTTTATAATTTTTGATGGGATATACTAAACTAACTCTTTTAAAAATATCTGCTCTGTGTGTGTGTGTGTGTGTGTGTGTGTGTGTGTGTGTGTGTTACTGGGAATTGAACCCAGAGACATTCCACCTCTGAACTACACCCAACCCTTCTTATTTTTTATTTGAAACAGGGTCTCACTAGATTGTTCAGAATCTAAATTGCCGAGGTTGCTATCTTCCTGTCTCAGCCTTCCAAGTACTGGGATTACAGGCTTGAACCACCACACTTGGCTCTTCTTTGACACAAACTTAGGGAAGCTCTCCCTATATGGCATCTCTATGTTAATGTGGAATAAAATATTTGCTGTTCACATTTATTGTAGTGATGTTTTCAGTACTGGCATATATTGGATAGTGGTCAAGTCTCTTATAATGCATGACACAGACCTCCACAACCCAGAGATATCTCAGGCAAACTGTCTATACTACCCAAATTGAGTAACACTGTTTTAGATTCGTGGAAACATGAATAGGTTTCAAGGGAAGGCCCAGGAGCTTTGTTAAATGTTATTTTAAATAAGTGGATATTGGCATGGTCATTGGTAAGATTAGAGGCCAGTATCACTTACTTCCTAAGAGCAAAAATGTTCTCCTGGATTGAGGTTCTTTGAGCTCCAGGTGAGTGAGGCATTACTGTTTGCCCTTCAGTCAATGCATTCAACACTGTGTGCACTTGCAGACTACTTCACTTTAAAAAAATTAGTTTGCAGTTTATTTTTTATTGTCCTGTAGCTACTTGGCTCAAATGGTAATGCTGCATTAAAGTGTCATTCTAGTATAAATGCTGTAGTACATAGTAGGTTTCTAAGGGATTTTCAAATTTCTGTTTAAGAACACTTTTATGCTAATAGCAACCTAATTGTTTGGATCCTAAGACTTGTGGACTACATAGAAACTCTTCCCTACATTTTTAAAGACTACATTCTTTGGGGAGATGTGATTTTGACCAACTAAATGGTAAATAGCTATTTTTGAAGAAGAGTCTATTAAAAGCCAGTTGGTTGACTGTAGTTTTATTCTTCTTCACCCCTTTTTGTAGTTAGAGGCCACTGGCCCTGAAGGGAGTATCGACTGCCTAAGGTTTGGGCCTGCTGAACTCTATGAAGTGCCCAAGTTCTGACCTGTTCACTTAACACTGCTTGACTTAAGAAATTATTTCTTCCAGTTACAAAATAAGGACAAACCATATTTTCTGAACTTCAGTCTAATTAATGAAAGTTTATTCTGCTTTACTTGATTAGGAAGAATATTTATTTTATTTAAATTATTTTACATAGAGTTGTAAATAATTTTATAATGATACATAGCATGCATCTTACTATATATCTTGATATATAGCAATGCATAAGAGGGGTAGATACTATTTTTTACGACGCATATTTGGCTAATTTGACCTCATTACCATGCATTTTTACCAATTATGTACATTTATTTAGTGCAGAAAAGTGTAACAATTAATATTGAAGTGCAAATGAGTATGCATGTTCTACCACTGTTTTATTCAAATGTGATGTGCCAAAATCAATTTGATATGAAATGCAGAGTGATAGATGAGAGTGATAGGTCTAAGGTATGTACAATACAGTATGGAATTCTGTCAGTCTCCAAACAGCCTTTCAGAAAAAAAGTATAATATGAATTTTAGTTATAGGAGTCTCTTTCTGATCTTGATCAGATACTATAAATGGAGGTGATACATACATTTGGAGCAAAAGGTTGATCAATAGAAACTTTAACTTTTGTGCATGTATCATAGGATTTTTCTTGTTTATGTGAAAATTAAACAAATTTTGAAGTAAAAATGATTCAGTAAAGGTTCAAATAAATTTTTAGTACTCTTTCTAGTTTTTTAAATTTAATATTCCACAATCATGTGTTCTAGTTTTTATTCTTGTTTGAAAAGTTACCATTTCATTTTGCTCTTTTTTAACTTTGCTTATATATAAAATTTTTAAATGCTGTCCCAGTGTTTTTAAATATTGTTTATTATCACATTTAAGTGAAAACTATTCTTTATGTGTCTATTGTGAAATTTGTAATTTTAAACTAAGAGAAATTATTTTTATGCTCCCTGAGCTCTCAGAAATTATAGATTAATACAACAATTAAGAGTTAAGCAATAGTAGGTTAAAGGTAGAAGATTTTTCACTGTGGTTTCTCCTTAATATATAAAATTATAATGCATTTTTGTCCACTGAAAGTATTTTTTTTTTTTTTGGTACTGGGGATTGAACCCAGAGACATCTACCTCTGAGCTATATCCCAGCCTGATTTTATTTCTTATTTGGAAACAGGGTCTCACTAGGTTGCTGAGAGCCTCACAAAGTTGCTGAGGCTGTCTTCAAACCTGTGATCCTCCTGCTTCAGCCTCCCAGGTACTGGGATTACAAGCATGCACCACCACGCCTGGCTCACTGAAAGTATTTCTAAATATTATCTTGGAAGAAAAGATTAAAGAAGGTAGGTGGAAATAATTGATAATCCTTTTTATTCATTTTTAGCTAAAATACGCATACTGTTTCAAAGCTTTTCTTAGAAAACTGCACTTGATGTATCTGAAAAATTATTGTCATATGTAAGCACACACACATACACACACACACACATACACACAGTTTTTCTATAGTTGAAGAAACAAATTTATTTGGAATGTTTGTAATACTCCTATCTTTATGAATTTCTAAAAGTCACAAATGAAACAATCATTTCTGGCAAAAAGATCTAACAGAATTAGTTATAGAAAGTTTATTTTGTGACGCTGGGCGTGGTGGCGCAGGCTTGTAATCCCAGTACTTTGGGAGGCGGAGACCGGAGGATCCGGGTTCGCGGCCCGCCCCAGCTCACTCTCTCTCTCTCTCTCTCTCTCTCTTTAGTGAGGCCCTCCGCAACTTCGTGAGAACTGGTTTCAAAATAAAGCATAAAAAATAGGGCTGGGGGCATAGTGCAGAGGTAGAACGCCCCTGTGTTCAATCCCCAGTACTGCAAAAAAAAAAAAAAGAAAGAAAGTTTATTTTGTGAATTAGATCTCTTTTTAAAGTGTAAAAATACAAAGTGCTGATATTTTAATGCATGAGTCAAAACTCCAGTAACCATTTAGCTTTTATATTTATATTCTCTTTCCATTATACTCGTCTGTTTAACCACAATAACTTTTTACCAATTTTTACATAGAACAGGGAGTTATCACTAACTCTCCACCTTCCCCAAGAAAGATATAACTAGATTTAACATAGCTAGAAAGTATTGATATGAAAGTAAAATGTGTTTTCTATTTCTGAGATCCTTCCTCTATTCATTCAAGTGACCTAGAATTTTCCCCTTTTCTTGTTACATTTAGATTTCATATCAGATACAAAGAAGGTAAGAGCCCATCTCTTTTAATTGTGCTCCTTAGTACTATGTGACATATTCTCTATCACAACTTCTGAGCCCTGTGTTTTCGTGTAGGGCTTACCAAAAGTTGAAGATTCAGCCTAAAGAGCACAAATTTAGATGCCCTTATTAACTAATGCTCCAAGCTCCATGGTAAAGTGAGTGCCTTGCACATCTAGAAAAATCTGTTCTGAGCTTCCCTAAGACGATGCTGAAATGCTGCATTACAAATTCCAAAATGAATTAATGAAGAACAACACTGGAGATGAAATGTATATGTGTGTGTATCACAGCTAACATGGCAACTGGAATACAAAGCCTTTTTTCTCACATTTTGCCAGCCATAGCATAAGCTTCCCACAGAGGCTGGGGATTAACAGCCTGTCTCCTTTGGGGTGGGGGGAGTAGGAGTGGAATAAAATGTAGAATCTGCAAATGGAGCTCTGAAATGATGTAGTTAACGTTACATATGTAGTCTATTATGGTAACTGGGAACATGTGTGTCATAATGTTGGGCAAACCGATTCTAAAAATGGGAAAGAGTAGAACAAAAACTGTCCCCCAAATTCTGCTCAGGTTGCATGATCCAAGGGCACACCATTAGGAAAAATTTGAGAAAGAACCGTTTTCCTCCTGTTGACCAACGTCATCCCTACAGTTTGTACCTCTCCACATTTTCCCCTCTTATTTTTTAGGTATATTTTCATTTTTTCAATTTGAATGACTAATTTTTCCTAACATGCTAGAGTGCCAGTATGGTCTTTCAGACTTTACTAGGCTTTTCTGAACCCACGGATATCTTTAAATATCATGAACTTGAAATATTTCCCAAGGGAAAAAAATAAAAGAAATCCTCTACCATAAAGACCTACAAGAAAATAGGAGACTGGAAGACATCAGGATCAAGACTGTTGGACCCTAGGATACCCTGACTACACGTTTGGTACCTTGATCACTTACATCACTGGTTAAAACTTGTGATGCTATTTGTGCTCAGGTGTTTGTAGACCTATCTGGAATGAGTCATTTGAAAGGGAAATATAGTGGGGGAATGGGAATAAGCACAAAAGTGCAAATGATAGCTCAATCCCAGTCTAAGGAATTATTGGGTGAAGAATAGTACATAAGTAATAGAAGTTAGAGCACATAAAGGAATTAGACTAGCATCAAGAAAAAGAAGGAAGTAGAATGTTAAAAATGGAGAAAACACAGCAGAGTGCACACAGTGGGTATAGATGCACTGACATAATGAAGTTAATTTGAAACTTGTACAAATTTATTGAGTTTTTTGGGGTCTCACATTACTTCTTTCTTTTCCTCTTATTGATCTGATGAATTTTGTTTGGCCTTTTATTGCCTTCAATTTATTATTTAGCTTAAGGTGTGACCATGTGTGTCTTTTCCTCTTATTGATCTGATGAATTTTGTTTGGCCTTTTATTGCCTTCAATTTATTATTTAGCTTAAGGTGTGACCATGCCTTAATAAAATATACTCTTAAAAATGTGTCATTTAGGCCGGGCATGGTGGCTCACGCTTGTAATCCCAGTACTTGGGAGGCGGAGACCGGAGGATCCGGGTTCGCGGCCAGCCTCAGCTACTTAGTGAGGCCCTCTGCAACTTAGTGAGACCCAGTTTCAAAATAAAATATAAAAAATAGGGCTGGGGGTGTAACTCGGAGGTAGAATGCCCCTGGGTTCAATCCCCGGTACCGCAAAAAAAAAAAAAAAAAGTGTCATTTAACTTCTTATTGATGCTATTGCGAATGGCTGTGTTCTTACCTCAGCTGTGGGCACCCCGACCCTATTCATTTCTTGGGGATTTCAAAACACCAGCTCAGCAGAGATGTTTTTAAGTTGAGGCGTGAGATAGAGAATACAATCGGTAGTCAGTATACAGAGGAGAATTAGATGGAGGGTGAGGACATGATTCTCTCAGACTGATCACCCAGTCAAATCTCCTCTAAATGATGGAGAATAGGGGAATCACCATTTTCTCTTTCCTCCTCACATCACTACCCCGATAGTTTTAACAGACATGGAAATTTACTGGATAAATGCCAGGTAATACTTGCCAAAGTGGGGAAAATAGAATTTCTAACTCCAAATCCAACTGGTTACTATGCCTTGCCAATTGCTTCTTTAAAATGTCTTAACAGCATTATCTGTCACTGTCGTAGCTAAGCGCAGTTCTCCTTAGCTTCCTACTTGCCATTTGCACTGTCCCTACTTCCAGGGTCTCCTCTCTTCCCTCCTTTAGCCTCTTCATACTTTAATTCTAATTTTATGAACATTTGCTAAGTTAATATTCCCATGAAATCTCTCCTACAATCCACAGTACCATGCCCTTTCTCAAAGGTTTGAGCAAGTTTACTCTGTGGACCAAATATCCTTAATATGATACTCAATGTCCTCCCATAATTTGGCTCATCTTTATTTACATACTTAATTCCTAACGATTATGTGTAGTCTGCCTTACACTCATTAAATGGTCCCATAATCACCCAAATTCAATTCATATTTTCTCACTCTCCTCCTGTTGCCCTAACCAGTGCTCAGTCCAACAAGTCAGCCTTCCCCTGTACCATGTTTCAGTGTGGCCTGCTGCTCTGAGACCCTAGATTACATAAAGTTTTCCTTCATTCTTCCATTTAGTAATCATGCCTGAAAATTGTAAACTGGTACATATTTTGTGCCACACCAATTACTTATAGTTCTCATATAGAGCTATTTCTGAATTTGTATATTCATTTGCATGTATATTTGATATGTCTTTCATAGCTCTATTATTCAATGCCTGATCCTTAAGAGCATAGTTACCTAAGATTTTCCTTTATATTTCCATGGCTCCTAGCATGTTGATTAACTTATATCCCTCCAATATCTGATGAGTGTATTGCTAAACATGCTTAAGAGTTTAACACTGTGCATCAAATGTTTCATAGCAGCATTTGGGGGGCTTTTACCTATGATTTGCCCATAGTTTTTGTTCTTCTACATTTCCATTTCAAAACACCATATCTGATAAGTCACTTGGAAGTTCCATATTTTTAACTGTTCCCATGTTTGAATTAACTTAGTTATATCTTAATAATGTCAGAAAAGTTTATTTTTTCATAGAAAGTAAGAGACAAGATTTTTGAAGATGTCTTGACTATTTAGTAATATAGGATAGCATATTATCATAAATATTATGTCATTAGTTCTTAGAGGTAAAATTAATTTGTTATTTATTTGTTATTATTATAACTCATGTACAATTAAATCTACTGTAATGACATTTATCTCTAGATTCCATAGCTTACCAATAGTTTTGACTACAATAACATTTATTTTTCATTTTTTTTAATTTTTGGTGGTACTGGGGATTGAACCCAGAAGACTTCTGCCTCTGAGCTATACCCCCAGACATTTTATTTTATTTTATCTTACTTCATTTTGAAATAGGGTATTGCTAGGTTACTGAGAGTTTCGCTAAGTGGCTGAGGTTGTCTTCAAACCTATAATCCTCCTGTCTCAGCCTCCCAATACTGGGATTATAGGTGTGCACCATCATGCCCTCTGGTATCAGCATTTGAGATATGAAACTCCCTTTTCAGTATAATATAATTTTCTGAATTCTAACACATTGATAATTGTACTTTATATGTTGATTGAGATATTACATAGTAGGAGAAAGGCTAGTCTAATTATTTAGTATTCTCAAATTTGTTTCTCATAAGAACTCACAGATGCTACATATATTTGAAAAATAGTAAATATGCATGAGAGATATACCCTTGGTTTAGAGAGTGTTTCATTCCCAGTGATCTACTGAAATATGGGTCTTTTCAATGGAAGCAAATATACAGAGTATCACTCCTATGGGAATAGATTTCAGAACTGTCTCCCTTTTAGGTGGTTAAGCTCTTCTGAATGAGTACAGCTTAGACTGGATGGTTACACTGGGATCAGATACAGCTGCTTTCTGGCATTGACTCAGCATTTATTCTTTGCATAATAAAGGCCAGATAATTTAACTTCTATATGTTTCATTTTTCTCATTTGTAAGTTGGGAATCTTAATGATATCTACTTCACTGAAAAATGGAGATTATGTTACTTTATATACGTAAACTAATTTGCATGTTTCCTCCACACACAATGTGTTTAGAGATGTTATTGTTATTATTATTATTGTTAGTCTTAGGTTATTCAAAACCCAAGCCCCCCATGATACACTATTACTCCATCATGATAAGGGTTTCTATACATTCTAGTTATTCAATGAGATTGTGTGTCTATAGTATGCCAAAAACATGAAAAAAGTGTGCAATTGAATTAATTAAATTGTTTGTTGACCTTTTTTAGTGTTTCTTTTATTATGCAATCTTCAAGATTGTTTTGTATATAGGAAAACAAGTTAGAACATACACATAATTCATCAACTTAGAATTCATTCAACATTTTTAAGCATGTGCCATCTGCTAATTTTAGGAAAGAATAGTAGTACATCTAAAATTAATCTACCAGTAAATGACTGAACTCTCTTTTCAGAACATTGGAAAATACATATTTAATAGTTTCTGAACAACCTATAGTATTATTTTCCCTCTTTGAGTTGATGCACTTATCAAATTCTATTATAGTTCTACTATAGTTTTAAGGTTTATATTGTAAATCTACATTTAGTTTGTCTACAATAATATCTGTGCCTCCTTCCATGACTAGCTTGTTCATGAAGCTGGATGTGACAAATAGAATTTAAATTGAAACAATTAGTTCTACAAATGGCTGAGGAAGCGGCATACTTCACTTTGGACCTACTTCACTATGCCCCTCATTTTACAGCTGATAAAACTCAGTGTATACAGTGTACATGGGATGACTTTAATGGCATGCTTGCAAGAGATCAGGTGTTTCTGGGTCTATAGCGTGCCTTGGCCATCCATCCAACAATAGTACATCAATGGAGTTCAGATCTTGCCTGATGAGGCTCTGCTTTCCTCCACCCATCAGGAAGACACGGGAAAGCACAAAGCTCAGCATTTAGGAAGCATTGATTTGATGAATTAGGAATGGTGAACCCAGAAATGGGAAACCTCATACCCTTCTGGTGAGAATATACTATGAGCAATCACTTTAGAAAACTATTTCTTACAAAAGTAAACATGTATTTGCCATATGCAATTGTGTATTTATCACTCCTAAGTGTATACTCAAAGAAACTGAAAATATATTCTTGCAAAAACTTGTACAGAAAAGTTCATAGCAGCATTATTTATGATAGTCAAAAAGTGAAAGCAACACAATGTCCATTAACTGATGTCTGGATGAATAAAATATAATATGCTCATAAAGTAGAATATTATTCAGCGATAAAAGAAATGAAGTAGTGATATCTATAACCATAAACACAAACCTTAAAAACATTATTCCAAGTGAAAGAAGTCAATCATAAGAGATGATATAATATATGGTTTTATTTATTTGAAATGTCCAGAATAGGGTAAATTCATAGAGACAGAAATAGACTAGAGGTTTCCTAAGGCTGAGGATAGTGAAGGATGGGAGAAATGGGAAAAGATTTTTGGTGGGTAATACAGAGTTTCTTTGGAGGTGTTGAAAATGTTCTAAAACTGATTATAGTACTGGTTTTATAGCTCTATGACTATACTACAACACATTTTTTTTTTTGCAGTACTGGGGATTGAACCCAGGGGCATTCTACCTCTGAGCTACACCCCCAGCCCTATTTTTTATTCTTTATTTTGAGACAGGGTCTCACTAAGTTGTGGAGGGCCTCACTAAGTAGCTGAGGCTGGCCATGAACCTGCGATCCTTCTGTCTCAGCCTCCCAAGTACTGGGATTAAAAGTGTGTGCCACCATTCCTGGCTAAAACATTTTAAATGGAAAAATTGCATATGTGAATTATATCTCAATAAAGCTGTTATATAGAAACTTGAGTTGCCCATCTTGCACATCTACAGATATTACAATCAGTTTCATAAGCCTATCATGAGCATTTTCAGGTTTCAACTTCAAAGTAGTCAAAATAGGCATTTTCAAGAACAGTACTCATTGAAATGCATCAAAGCATAAGTGTGCTCCCTGAAGAAACACTTTAACTCATGAGCTTAAATAATAACCAAATTTAATTCATTCCAGGTACATTCTCATTAAGGAAAGTGCTGGCCAAAATGTTGAAATAAACATTTAGCTACTAAGTGAACAAATTAAACTCCTTTATGATTTAATTGCACCAGTGAGTATTTCTTTTTGGAATGTGTTTCTGCTTTGATACATTTCAATACACATCATGAATTATGTTGAATGATGGCATTTCAGAATGTGTGTGAGTATGTATATACATATGTATTTTTAAACTGCATTTAAAATGTTATTTAAAATATGTGTGCATGTGTACATGCAAACATTCCAATTTCTATGTTTATGTGTATATATACAATACAGAAAGACATATTCCCATAAGTCCCATGCAGGGTAGTCATATTGTGCAGTATATATTTGCCAACTAGTTGCTAGAATTAACAGAAATATTTTATCTGCTCCCTCTCCTCTTCACTCCATATAAATGTATATATTTGTGTGTGTGTGTGAATGTACAAATATTTGATAAGGTTTATTTATCCCTTGATAGACCAACAGTATTTATAGGTGAATATTTTGATCATCATGCATATTTTGAACAACTGGAGCTATTTTGAGGAATTTTTAAATCTTACAAACTATACAGCATTTTATTGCTAGATGTGTGCAGATTCATGGGAGTGATTATAGAAAAGGAATGACTATAAAAGCAAAATAAAACAGAGTTCAGCCCAAATCTTTTTATACTCTCTGAAATTGCAATGTGATATTTTGCTGTTAGTTGTTTATTTTACACTGAATCGTTTTACAGTGTTAAAACTCCTAACATATTGATTAATGAGAATACCCCCCATAAGATAATTTATTTGAAAAGTCTCTGAGTTTTTAAAAAAACTTTTCAGTGTGGACTAACACATCCACAAAGCTATCTCTACATCATTCTCTTACATAATTTTACCTCTAATCCACTCCAGTTGTGTATATATATATATATACACACACACACACACACACATATATATATATATATATATATATATATATATATATATATATATTTTGTGGTACCGGGGATTGAAACCAGGGGCGTTCTACCTCCGCACTACACCCCCAGCCCTATTTTTTATACTTTAATTTTTTGAAACCGAGTCTCACAAAGTTGTGGAGGGCCTCACTAAGTAGAGAGAGAGAGAGAGAGAGAGAGAGAGAGAGAGCTGAGGCTGGCCGTGAACCCAGATCCTCCGGTCTCCGCCTCCCAAAGTACTGGGATTACAAGCATGCGCCACCACGCCGGCTTCAGTTGTATATTTAATAAACATGGTAAAAATGGTCTGAAGAGCCAGAAGTGGTTGCACATGCCTGTAATCCCAGTACTTGGGAGGCTGAGACAGGAGGATCGCAGGTTCAAGGTGCACCTTAGCAACAGCAAGATTCTCAGTACCGAGCAAGACCCTGTTTCAAAACAAAAAATAAAAAGGGCTGGGGGTGAGGCTCATAGAACAGCCCTGGGTTCAAACCCCAGTACTGCATGTGTGCGTGTACACACACACACACACACACACACACACACACACACACAGTCTGAAGACTCATATCACCACCCTTTTTGTCTATAATTGAAAATCACCATTTACATTTTTATCTCTCTTGCCCCTCCTCATACATCCCTCTTCCTCTGTCACTTACAAACACTCAGAGATAATTATTTTGTGCCACATGGAGCACCAATGAACAAAATAAAGATGAGGAAAAACAAACAAACAAATAACTAGATCTGCTTTCTCAAGTTGGGGCAAAGAATGGCAGTCTGAGAAAGATGTTAGATATACAGACTCAGAGCTGAGGAGCCATTGGCTGTTTGAAAGAAAAGACACTGTCCTTCAAGCCAAATTATTCCCAGAATATATCAGAGGAAACCTGACCACCTTAAATAGATCATGGCAGATTTGTTATTTTATTTATTTATTTATTTATTTATTTATTTATTTACTTACTTATTTATTTGTGGTACCAGGATTGAACCCAGGGGCATTCTACCTCTGAGCTACACCCCAGCTCTGTATTTTTATTCTTTATCTATCTTGAAACAGGGTCTCACTAAGTTGTGGAGGGCCTCACAAAGTAGCTGAGGCTGGCCGCGAACCCGGAACGTCTAGTCTCAGCCTCCCAAGTACTGGGATTACAAGTGTGTGCCACCATGCCCGGCTCAGATTTGTCATTTAGTGAAATATGACCATCACAAAGAATAAGAATTTCCTAAAAATAAAAACAAATGACACACAAGGCTATTGCAAGTTAGTGAAGATCAAGAATAGTAGGAGGCTCATGAAGGAGGCTCCTCCGCTGTTGAAGAGGTGGGAGCAGAAACCACCAGCCTGGAAAGGAATGAGTGTGTTAGCATCCATGCCCATGCTCAGACGATCCTTATAATTTCCTGTCTTCTTTGCACATGTGTTCAATTCTGTTTTCCTCAGTTTCTCTGGCTATATGTCTTATTTTTTTAACAGTGGAGAAAAAAATGAAAGTTACAGGTCCAACCACATGTGACCCTAAATCCAAATCTCTGGGTATCTATTTCTTAGTTTGAGTGATTTTCCCTGAACTAGTTAGTTCTCTGTTAAGCTGCAGCCATGTGAAAGAGAGTTAAACCATGACTTGAAGATATGAGAGAAACTCCCCTGTGTGTTGAGAAAGAAGACGAGGGAATGAGAAAGATCACACGGAACAGGCGAGTAATTCTCTTTGACCCATGTGAAAAGTGAAAAGAAGTTCTGACTTTGTTGTTTTACTGGAAGATATCAGTAATCATTATTGGATGAATCATTAGAATTTCAGGTGCTATGTTATGACCTCATTTCATATTCTACTTTAAGAAACATAGCAGTTAGGACAATTAGTAATATCCTCATGACTGGCATAAGCCACCTCAGGGAACTGGAGATATCATTTAGGTCAGAGAAGTTATGAAAGTACCTGAAGAAAGAGGGAGGAGGGTCAGTGAGGTAATATGGACTCTGGTTAGGAAGGTGATTGAGAAGGTCAGGTGGCTAGATGAGCAGAAGCTGACACACAGGTGCTTGAAGAGAAGTGACCTTGGACTACGACAGAGATTTATTGTTTCACCTGTCACTATGGTATGTGTAGAATAGGAGATGTCTTTTCATTTTCTGTTACAATTAAACAGTTATGATCATTTTCCAGTTACCTTTTGAATTTCTTTTTCCATTTGATTGTTTATACATGTTAATGGAGTTACTGCTCTGTACTAGACCGGGTCTTCCCTCCTGCAGGGCCACAGGTTAGTAGAAGAGACAATGCACAAGTAGGGAACAGAGATTTAACTGCATATTAGGGTGACTGCTGTGCACACTTGTCTGAGTTCCCCTATATCATAGTACCACTCACCATTTCCTTGGGAGTCAAGTATTTTCAGGCTAGAGAGGAGATTAAGTGCTGAACTTTATAAACAAGATCAGGTACCAGTTCATAAAGTCCAGAAAGCAATGTCTGAAATAAGGTGCATAACTTTCCCTACATAGTAAACCCAGTAAGTCTCCACGGACTGTCTTGATTTTGAGTGATTCAGGTTGGAAGGACAAGCAATGCCATTTGCATGCATGGTGGCCTGGTCTGGAAGCACAGAAAGGACCAGAACCCCAACTGTCTCCTGGAAATCCATGCATTGCAGCAATGTAAGAAGGGGAGAGGGCATTGTGCTTCTTATGACTAGCCTTTTTAAAAAACTCAGTTCAGGAAATGATGCAATATATCAAAGCCTTATTGCTTAATTGCCCTCCCCTCCTCCCCTCCTCCCCTCCTCTCCTCTCCCCTCCACTCCCTTCCCTTCCCCTACCCTCCCCCTCCTTCCTTCCCTTCCTTCCTTCCCTTCCTTCCTTCCTTCCTTCCTTCCTTGGTACTGGGGATTGAACCCAGGGGCATTCTACCTCTGAGCTACACCCCCAGCCTTTTTAAATTTTTCTTTTGAAACAGAATCTCGCTAGGTTGCTGAGAGCTGTGCTAAGTTGCTGAGGCTGGCCTGGAACCTGCAATCATCCTGTCTCAGACTCCCAAATACTGGGATTACAGGCCTGTGCCAGCAGGCCTGGTTTGCTAAATTTTCTTAGTAGGGATTAGTGGAATTGAGGATGAATTGTTCTTTTGGATTTAGAGATTTCAAGAGCGACTTGAGGATAATGCACACACATGTCGACCATTGTCCTACTCCTTACCCTCACCTTGGGCTCCAGCACAGCCCTGTAATTATCATCCCAGACCCACCTGGATGGAGGCTTTGTCCTGCTGGGTGTTTCCTCATCACCAGCTAAAAATGACTTTGAATCTCAAAACAGTAGCATGAAAAATGCCAGAATACAACAATACAATTATTTGTGAAAATCACTGACTTCACTCAGAGTCACTCCATAACAGTTCAGAAAGCACAGCCGTTCGAGCAGGGCTTGGTGGTGTACCACTATAATCCCGGTACTTGGGAGGTGGAGACAGGAGCATGGCAGGTTCAAGGCCAGGTGTGGTAACTTAGCAAGACCCTGTTTCAAAATGAAAAATAAAAATAAAATAAGAAAGGGCTGGGGGTGTAGCTTAGAGGTAGAATGCCCCTGGGTTCAATCCCCAGTACCACACATATACACACGTTCAAGTGCACACAACACACACACACACGCACACGCACACACAGCACAGTGGCTGGTGTGCTCAAATTATTAAATAATTAATGTGAATCTGCCGGGGTAATCACAGAATGAGAGCCAGATGTGGGAATAGATACTCCCTGATCTCCAGAGGTAGATCAAACAGGATGGAGAGTAAGCTGTTGCAGAGTCAGCTCGAAGGCCACCAAAGCCTGCTTGTTTGCAAGGACGGAATGCGACTGTTTTGCGTTGTGAGTCTACATGTATTCTGGATTTGTCCAGATCTTTAGTTTGATATTAATTATGTACTTCTGCATCATTTTGGCTTTGCCTACTATTTATTATCTCAGAAGTACTTTTGCCTGTCCTTTATAATTATTTCTAAATTGGGGATCAAATGTCACAATGCAGGCTTTCATTTGTCATACGCGTAGCCTTATCATGTGTTCAGCTTAACGGAGATCAGTGTCTCACAGTTATGTAGCCAGTCCACCAGTCAACAAATATGTTTCAATTGTCCAACACAGAGGTAAGTAGCCTATGGTCCACTGGCCAAAGCCGGCCTACTGGATTTTTCTATGACCTGTGAATCAAGAGCAGTGCCTCATTTTTAAAATGGGTGAAAAAGGAGCCAGGCTTGGTGGTGCACGCTTGTAATCCCAGTACTTTGGGAGGCAGAGACCGGAGGATCCGGGTTCGCGGCCAGCCTCAGCTCTCTCTCTCTCTCTCTCTCTCTCTCTCTCCCTGTCTCTCTCTCTCTCTCTACTTAGTGAGGACCTCCGCAACTTTGTAAGACCTGGTTTCAAAATAAAGTATAAAAATAGGGCCGGGGGTGTAGTGCGGAGGTAGAATGCCCCTGGGTTCAATCCC
>PVJS01032185.1:0-22947 GCA_004027185.1 Glis glis | reverse complement strand
TTTACTTGTAAGGTGTGTTTCTTGCAGGCAGCATATAGATGGATTGTGATTTTTAATCCATTTTGCCACCTTATGTCTTTTGATTGGGGAGTTGAGGCCATTTATATTCAGCGTGATTATTGAGAGATGGGTTTTCATTCCTAACATTTTGAGTTTTAATTTCTGTTTAAGGTAGTGTTTGTTCTTTGCCTAGTTGTTTATTTGATGGCAATCACTGTTTCTCTGGTTCTGGTGTTTCCTTATTATTTCTTCTTTGTAATTAATCTCTTTGAGCATTTCCTCTAGTGCTGGTTTGGAAGACATAAAGTCTTTCAGCTTCTGTTTGTCATGGAAGGTTTTTATTTCTCCATCGAATTTGATAGATATCTTTGCTGGGTAGACAAGTCTTGGTTGGAAGCTGTTTTCTTTCAGAGTTTGGAATATGTCGCTCCAGTCCTTCCTGGCTTTCATGACTTGGTTTGGAAGGTCAGAAGTGATTCTTATTGATTTGCCTCTGAATGTTACTTGCTCTTTTGCTCTCGCTGCCTTTAAGATTCTCTCCTTGGCCTCTACATTAGTCAGTTTGATTATTGTGTGGTGTGGTGAACCTCTTCTCTGATCCTGTCTATTGGGGGTTCTATATGTTTCCTGTATCTGTGTATCGACCTCTCTTTCTATGTTTGGAAAATTTTCTAATATTACTTCTCTGAATAGATTATTGATTCCTTTGGTTTTAGCTTCTAATCCCTCCTCTATGCCTATTATTCTTATGTTTACTCTTTTAAGACTGGCTGAGATCTCCTCAATGTCCAATTCATGCTGTCGAATTGTTTTTTCTAATTTATATACTATGTGTTCATTTTTGGAGAGGTCATCTTCTAAGAGTGAGATTCTGTTTTCCATGTGCTCTAGTCTATTGTTGATGGTCTGTATTGATTCCTTCATTTCAATTATTGCATCCTTCACTTCCTTCAGAGCTTCTTTTTGATTCCTGCTTATTTGATCCTTCGTTTCTATCAGGCTCTCTCTGAATTCTTTTCAGAAATCCTGTATCATTTCCTTTATAGAAGTTCTGAATTGTCCTTCTGGCAGTCTTTGTACTTCTGTGTTGGCGGGTTCTGTTGTTGTGGGATTGTGGGGGCTCATTGTTTCTTTGCTATTCTTCCTTTTCATGATTTCAGGTTTCTTATGTTTATACCTTTGTTGCTTTTGGTAGTTCTCTCTCTCTCACTCTGTAGGTATCCTATGTCTAATCCCTCTCCCTTTATGTTTTCTTATCCTGGAGGTAGATAGTTGCTACTAGGTGAGCCTTAAAGGTGAGTATCCTTTCCTGAATGGTTTTTCTCTCTTGCTCGGTATAATGTCCATTTGCATGCCCAATTCTTGGTCTCCTTCAGTGACTGGGACCCTTGTCTGGTGCCTTTCACTACCTTAGCAAGTGACCAGTGCCGCTATTGCCCTTCTCACTGCAAGTGTGGGTCTCCGTGGTCTCTACTTGGGCTGTCCCTATGTGTCTCTCTATCTACACCTATGGCAGGTGTCACCAGCAGGGGACCCTGGGTTTGTGTCTCTCTTTGCCTACACAAGCCATGAGTGTCACCTTGTCCCAATTCTGTATAAACACGTAACTCCACGTTTTCCACAGAGAGGGCTGGTTTGGTCCAATTTTTCCTGGTACCACAGCTGTATGTCCTGTGGTGCTCCCCGGGGACTCTACAAGGGTGCTGTGACCCACAGGCTGCAAGTGTGTCCCACTCAAATGTCCCACTCAAATGTCTCCAGGGACTGTCTGCTTATCCACGCATCTACCACGTCCCACAGCAGACCCCACTCCCACCTCCGCCGGGACAATCCACACCGTCTCAGACCCCTCGAGTCCCTGTGGCTGCGCTGGGTGGTCTCCCCTTGGGGCAGCTTGTTGACTTACGGTCCCCTTGAGCACTGCTCTTAGTCTCTGGGGGGCGCTCAGTCACTGCTGCAGGCTCTGGTCAGGCCTCTGGATCCTGGGGACTCTGCTGAGTGTAGATCGAACTGCCGAGTGTGGATTGAACTGCTGCACGCACGCGTTGCTGATGCTCTGCAGTGCTGGTTTTAGAAAAGCTCCCTCACTTCCTTGTTGGTGGCCTGCAGAAGCCGCAATGCCGGTAGCTGTTGGCGCGGTCTGACCAAGATGGCGCCGCTGCCGCTTCTGCCAACGCAGCAGTTCGGGTCTGTGTCACATGTGGAGCGAGTCGCTGCTCACCTTCACTGCTGCTATTCTGCAGCTGCTGGATGCACAGCAGGTCGCTTGCGTCTCCATTGGTCTTGTGTAGAAGCCACAATGCTGGTAGCCGCCGGCAAGGTCCTGCCAAGATGGCGCCGCTGCAGCCACTGTCGCCGCCGCCGTTTGGTCTCTTGAGTGTGGAGGAGCCGCTGCTTGCTTTCATCTCTGCTGATCTGCAATTGAACTCACTACAGGTCTCTGGCTTCTCTGCTGGCGGCGTGTGGAAGCCGCAATGCCGGTAGTGGCCGGCGAGGTCCTATGTGAACATTTAAGCTTCAGAACAGAGAATGGGTGGACATGTAGAGCAATAAAACAGAAAGAATGCAGTAGGTGACTGAGAGATGATGGTGGCACAGACCAGTCGTTTGTCCCAGAGATAGAATGAGGGACCACATTACTCAAAAAAAAAAGTGTCGCTTAAGATTTAATAATGACTTGATTTTTTTTTAGTTTAGTTTCTTAACCATTTTCTTTTCTCTTGGGGACGTTATTCCAAGGCTGTCATCATGGCAACAATTAGTTCTTACCTTCATCTATTAGAATGGACTAATTTTCTTTGAAGGCAAGGTTCCAAGATCCAAGTTAATTTTCATGTGTCCATACCTTATATTTCTTCAGGAATCCATCGGATATAATTGTAAGTTGAGAGCTTACTTGCACTCCAAGTTAGCATATGATTTTCTCAACGGAAGCAATTCCCTGAAGCTGGTGATTTGCTTCAGTGCTCAATCCACCAAGAAATGCAAGAATCAACTTTTTGTTCAAGCTCTACTTTGATCTTGGCTCAAGAAGCCTTAAAATCTGGGCTTAGAGATGTTCTTTCTAACCTTTCTCCATTTAATCAATAATGACTCTGGCAGAAAGAGAAAGTATATTTTTTCCCTACCACTGATCATTGACTATTGCCTAGTTAGATTAACGGCATTCCTTCGATGCCATAGCGACAGGTGAGATATAGGAGGCCTGGCAATGATAATTATGTAAGATATTATTTAATGTAAAGTGAAAGATACAGGGTCAAGAGGCTACAGCTTTGAATATAGTGTCCCCATTCCTTCTTGAAGTTTGGGTATATATTTTCATATTAAAAATAGAATCTTTTGAACTATGAAAATATGTTTGACTCCTTTTCATGGCTTCTGGCTTTATCTACTTTATATTTAATTACTTCAGATTGCCTGAATTATTTCTGTCTGCTAGGTTTGCAAAATAAAAATACAGGACATTCAGTTAATTTTGAATATCTGATAGATGAATAGTGTTTACTATAAGTATGCCCCATACAATATTTATTTTTGGCAAGCCTGAACTTCACAGAAAGCTGGGTGAATGTCTCTCCTTTGCCGTGGCCATGCGTGGGGGCCTGTGAGCTAATGTGACATTCTGACCAGGTCCTCACCGGTCTTCCAGGGCAAATTTCCTGGCAAGTCATCATACCCAGGGAACTGCTCTTGATGGCCATGGTCAACTGTGAGTGCTGATGGCCTGTGGATCTGCACAGCGCTCTGCTGGTTGGGAAGGCTGATCTCAAGCCTCAGGTCTCTGTTCTCTTTCTTTCAAGTCTTTGCTTTTTGTGTGAGTTGCTGGTGACTCCTGTGCAAGCCAACTTAAAAATTCATCATTGAGAAGGGGAGGGAAAGGAGAGGTACAGGGAAGAAAACAGATCAAGTAACAGTATGCACATGTATGAATGTATCGCTATGAATCTCACTAACATGTATAATTATAATGTACCTAATATATGAATAATATAATACCACATATATGACTACATACATATACCATATATATGTACACTAGCATGTACAATTATAATGCACCTAATATATGAATAATATAATACCACATATATGAATGTATCACTATGAATCTCACTAACATGTACAATTATAATGCACCAATAAAAAAAGACTTATTTAAGAAAATCAATCATGGGCATTGGCCTTCTCCAGAAGGCTTTGGAGCAGAGGTGTGGATCAGAGCAGGCCTACTCTAGAAAAGCTCACAACCCCCAAAGTTGACGGTTTCCTAATCAGAGTCGTCTTCTGAGTCTAGCTCCTCCTATGTCTCTTTTGGTTCTAAAGCATGACCTATAAAAATGCTCTAGGAAGTAGTTCTTCCTCACATCATCAACACTGTCAGACCTTCTTATCCCCTCACAGAGTAGTCCTAGGGTCCTGGAGAATTTTCCCCAAGGTGTATCCTAGGAAACACTCCATAGACGCTATGAACAGAAACACATGCAGAATTTGTTGATTTTTTTCTGATCAAACCTGATTCCAGTTAGGTTAACACCCTCTACTAACCATCTCCTCTCCTTTCCATCCTGTCGCTGATGAGCACATTGAAGCATGGTGTCTGGTGTGACATGATGTCTGCTCTAGAGCCCAGATGGACAAACTGGGGCAGGGCTGATCCTGGATGCCCCCTGCCAAGCCCCTGCCTCCAGACCCTCCAATTACCTGGATCCATGTGGGATCTCAGTGTACCCCCCACGGCCCTTGTCCAGAGGGGAAAATGGGCAGAAAAAGGAGAATGGACCCAGATGGTGGCAGTCTTAGTTAAGGCACATACTCTGACCTCCTATCATTTACACCCCTGAACTGAGTCCACATTCAAACCCACCTCAGTCAGAGGAAACCTGCCTCATTCCAAGAGCTCATCAGGCAAGAGATTCGAGAGGCCAATTTTGGTACCAAACATGAGCACTGTTGAAACATCCATAAGGAAAAGGGCTCTTTCTAAACTTAGTCTCTCTCTCTGGCCTTTGACGTTATTTATTTATTTTGTTACTGGGGATTGAACCCAGGAGCATTCTACCTCTGAGCTACACCACCAGCCATATTTTACTTTTATTTGGAGACATGGTCTCACTAAGTTGCTGATGGCTTTGCTAAATTGCTGAGGCTGGCCTCAAACCTGTGATCCTCCCAAGGACTGGGATTACAGCCATGCACCACCATATACTAGACCAACTTTTGATTTTAATACAGAAATGTATTACAGTTGAACCTCAACCACGGGGTCAGCCAACAGCAGGGCTGTCCTTCTGTGTGTGTCTAAGTGACTTGAGTGGACTGCATCAGTAGGATAAGAAAAGACAGACAGAGAGAGAGAGAGAGAGAGAGAGAGAGAGACAGAGACAGAGACAGAGAGACAGAGAGAGAAAGAAAGAGAGAAGGTGGGAGGAAGGGAGGAAGAATATTTGAGTATTTGTGAACAGAACCAATGACAAAGGGCTTCATGGAACTAAATGAGGGCTGTCTTCATACCTACCCCCAGCTTTGGAAGCCAAAAAGCATGGTATATTTGGAAAGACGGCTCCTACATACATGGTTCAAGTTGTGTGACTGACTTAAGCAAGTTCTCTCATCTCCCTAGGCTTTTATTTCCCCAGCTATAAGATAAGAAAAGGCCAGATTGGTGGTGCATGCCTGTAATCCCAGTACTTCCGAGGCCAAGATAGGAGAATCGCAGATTCAAGGACAGCCTCAGCAATATGGCAAGAATCTCAGCAGCCTAGTGAGACACTGTTTCAAAACAAAATCAGCAATAAAAAAAACAGCAATAAGACAGGAAAAGGGAATTAAAGGAATACAAATACGGAAAGAAGGACTGAAATTATCTTTCTTCGCTGATGACATGATCCTTAGGAGATCCAAAAAACTCAACCAGAAGACCTCTAGAGGTGATAAATAGCTTCAGCAAAGTAGCCAGATACAAAATCAACTTATGAAAATCACTACCATTCCTATACACCAATCATGAATCCTCTAAAAAAGAAATACAGAAAACAATTCCATTCACAATAACCTAAAAAAAATACTTAGGAATAAATTTAACCAAGAAGGTTAAAGACCTCTACAATGAACATTATAAAAAATAATGAAAGAAATTGAAGATCTTAGAAGATGTAAAGACCACCCATGCTCTCAGATAGGCAGAATAAATATAATCAAAATGGCCATCCTACCAAAAGTGATCTACAGATTCAACACAATTCCTATTAAAATACCATGGTCATTCTTCACAGATCTAGAGAAATCAGTTATAAAATCCATATGGAAAGGCAAAAGATCCAGAATAGCAAAAGCAATTCTCAGCAATAAGAACCATGCCAGAGGCATCACAATATCTGATTTCAAATTATACTACAAGGTGATAGTAATAAAAACAGCATGGTATTGGCACAAGAACAGACACATAGACCAATGGAACAGAATAGAAGACTCAGAAATCAATCCTTATATTTATAGCCAGCTAATTTTTGATAAAGGTGCCAAAAGCATATGCTGGAAAAAAGATAGCCTTTTCAACAAGTGGTGTTAGGTAAACTGGTTATCCATTTGTAAAAGAATGGAATTAAACCCAAACCTCTCAGCCTGCATAAAAGCCAACTCAAGATGGATCAAAGACCAAGATATTAGACCAGAAACTTTGAAATGGCTAGAAGAGGGCATAGGACCAACACTCCAACATACAGGTACTGGTAGAAACTTCCTCAATAAGACCCCAAAAGCTCAGGAAATTAAAACAAGAATAATGGCATTAAATTAAAAAGCTTCTGTGTAGCAAAGGAAGCCATCAAGTGTCCAAAGAGAAAGGCTACAGAATGGGAGAAAATCTTGGTCAGCTACTCCTCTGATGAAGGATTAATATCTAGACTATACAAAGAGCTTTAAAAACTTACCACTAAAAAAAACAACAACAAAAAAACAAATAACCCAATCAAAAAATGGGCAATTGAACTGAATAGACACTTCTCAAAAGAAGAAATACAAATGGCCAATAAATATATGAAAAAATATCCAACATCATTAGCAATCAGGGAGATGCAAATCAAAACTACACTGAGATTCCATCTAACTCCAGTTAGAATGGCAATCATCAAGAACACAAACAATAATAAATGCTGGAGAGGATGTGGGGAAATAGGAACTCTCATATACTGTTGGTAGGACTGCAAACTAGTACAGCCACTATGGAGATCAGTGTAGAAGTTTATCAGAAGATTGGGAATGGAACCACCGTACGGCCCAGCAATACCACTCCTGGGCATCTTTCCAAAGGAATTGAAGTCAGAATATTATAGTGACACATGCATATCCATGTTTATAGCAGCATAATTCACAATAAACAAATTATGGAACCAGCCTAGGTGTCCATCAGCAAATGAATGGATCACAAAACTGTAGTATATACACACAATGGAATTTTATTCAGCCACAAAGAAGAACAAAATTATGTCATTTGCAGGAAAATGGATGGAATGCAAGAATATTATGCTAAGCGAAACTGGCCAGCCTCAAAAAACAAATAGTTGTATGTTTTATATGTGGAAGCTAGATAAAAATTCAGAAACAAGAGTAGCATCAGGCAGGAGAGCGGAGGCTCCAGTGGAGTGATGGAGGGAGGTTAGAGGAGGGAGGGGGCTGGAGAAGTAAAGAATGTAACAGTTGAAATAATGGACATTAGGCACGTATGTGAGAATAGGAAAGCCAAGCGCAGTGTCCTGTATGGGGAAGGGGGAGTGGGGAGGGAGCGGGGGAAAGCCCACCTAGTGCTGTGTGCATGTGTGTCACTATCACTATGAACTACATCATGATGTGAGACTATAGTGCACCAATAAAAGTATAAAAATAAATACATTAAAGATATCTACATCGATATTCCAGTTTTTATTTAAGAGACCCCATGATGGGCTACCTTGTCATAGACAGAAATCCTAAAAATCCATATTTTATTTTTAAATTGAGTAAGTAAACTAAGTAATTCTGTATATTTAATTTCTTTTATTTATAAATACACACACAGCTGCTTTTTTCATTAAGTTTTCCCTTACTACCACAAATGACTCTAAAGGGTCTTTATTTTAATTGTGTGTATATGTGTGGGGAGCATTTTTCTTTCTTTCTTTTTGGTGTTGGGGATTGAACCAAGGGGTGTTACACCTCCAAGCTATACCTCCAGCCCTATTTTATTTTTTGTTTGGAAACAGGGTCTCCCTAAGTTGCTGACTTAGGGAGCCTCTCAGCCTCTCTAAGGCTGGCTTTGAACCTGTGATTCAACCTGTCTCAACCTCCCAAATACTAGGGTTACAGGAGTGCACAACACACCCAGCTATTTTTTTTTCAATTCACTTTGTGTGTACAACTTACACACAAAGTGTATTGCACAACCTTGACCATACCACATCATTTCTGTTTGCCTCAGTTTATTCCCTAAAATGATAATAATAAAATGTCTAATGTTAAAAAATAATGCTACGTAGGTATTCATATAAAATTACCAATTTGTCTCAAAAGACATGTACAGGGAGGGAGAGGGAAGGGCGTGAGACGCAGAGGGGAGTGCGCCAAGAGATGTGTACATGTATGTTCCTATTATTCTATACCTTAGTATAATATATAATTACAATGCACCAAATAAAAGTATATAAATAAAAAGTGAATTGGTAAAAAAATAACCAGGCATGGTGGTGCACGCCTGTAATCCTAGTACTTGGGAGGCTGAGACAGGAGGATTGCAGGTTTGAGAACAGTCTCAGCAAGGAAGTGAGACTCTCAGCAACCTAATGAGACCCTGCTTCAAAACAAAAACATAAAAATGGCTGGAGGTGTGGCTCAGAGTAGAATGCCACTGTGTTCAATCCCTAGTACCAAATAAATAACAATAAAAAGGGCTGGGGGTAGCCTGGAGGTAGAATGTTTCTGGGTTCAATCCCCAGTAGCACACATACACAGATGAGGACACAGAGTTAACTAAGTTAGTGCATTGAAGATGAGTTCCCTGGGACAGTAGTCCTGGGAGTTGCTTCATGAAGAGAAGAGTTCTATGGCTTAAGCAGGGGTTTCCAGCCAGGAAGGCTGCTGCTAACATCTAGTGTATAGAGGCTGGGGTACTGCTGAACACCCCCAATGCTCAGGACAGCCCCCCAAAGGATTATCTGACTCAGGGTGTTACAGTGCTGAAGAACTAAGTCTAGGGAGAAATCCTCATCTCATGAGTTTGGGTTATATGGAGCTGATACAAGAAAAACTTTAGACAAATAAGATTTACCAAGTTTATTTGTGCAAAGAACAGTTTATGAATCAGGCAGCACTTAAACCTAGCAGAGGTTCAGAGAGCTCCACCGGCAGCAGGAGCAGCCAGCTTCTATAGGCTGGACACAGAGCAAAGGACTGGTTCCAGCTCTGACTGTGCCTTATTTGGGTGTGTCTGATCTGTTATTGGCTGAAGCTAAGCTATTGGCTAAAACCTGGCTATTAAAAAAAAAAAAACGCTAAATTAGGCTTTGGTTTGTTTACATGCTAAATTAGGTTACAGATTGTTATGTAGAAACTCAAAGTATGAAGACAGCTCAGGCAATGGCTTCCTGCTTATTTGCATATTCTATCTTCTCAATTCATATTAGCTCGATGAAGACAAGCAGAAGGAGCACAGTACATTTTCTTTTCTTCTTCTTCTTCTTCTTCTTCTTTTTTTTTTTGCACTGGGAATTAAACCCAGGTACTACCTCTGAGTTGCTTCATGAAGAGAAGAGTTCTATGGCTTTTTTATTTTTTATTTTGAAACAAGGTCTTGCTAACTTGCTAAGGGTCTCACTAAGTTGCTGAGGCTGGCCTCGAACCCATGATCCTCCTATCTTAGCCTCCCAAGTACTGGGATTAAAGCTGTGCGGCACTGTGCCTGGCTTTTTAACAGTTTTTAAAAGGTATTTTCACCTGATGAGGCAAATATTGTTTGGTTCCTGGGTTCGGTCCAGCTCCGTGACCTGTTAGCTGTGTGACTATGGACAAGTTACTTCAGCCCCTGGTTCCTCTGTCCTCTGTTCTAAAGTGGTAATAATAGCACCTCCCACCACATGGGGATGTTGCAAAGGCTAAACGAGGTAATATGTGGGACATCTGTAGATTAGCAGCTGACCCTGCCTAAGCCCTTGATTAAATCTTAATCAGTATCTCAGTGTGATTTTGACTGTAATTTCAAGACGCTGTGGTTGCTGTAGGTGTGGGACCTGACCACCAGAGGGCACTGGAGTCCTGCCTCAGAATGTTTCCAAAAGTAGTTGAGAGGCCAGGCAGCTTCACCCTTAGTCTGATTTCTCATGAACTACTGAAACCTCATGATTTTAGAGCTGGGCAAGACCCTGCAAATGATCTAATCCAACCACACCCGACCCCAGAGTGAACAATCCTTACACAAGCCAGGGACCTGAGGCTTGTGCCCTGGTGGGAGAGACAAGCTGGGCCAATCCTATGCCTTTTTTCTAAGACCTCAGTGATCAAATGATGGTGGTGGTGGGCAGCGGGAGCTAAGCCACACACAGACCAGTGCAGGGGCAGCAGGACTTAGGTCAGTCAAGGAATAAGATGCTCAAGATGCAGGAGGCCCATGAGCTAGGACCAGAATGTGCACCCGAGTTAAGGAGGTAGCATCCCTCTACCCCTTCCCTGAAGCAACTAGCTTGAGAGAGACAGAGAGACAGAGACACAGGCCCAGGCTTTGTATATTTATTTTCTTTCAAAGATGAAAGCACTAGACAGTCATTCTTTCCTCTGGACCAGCTGGGTGTGTTGGCGCATGCCTGTAATCCCAGCACCTGAGAGGCTGAGACAGGAGGGTTGCAGCTTCGAGGCCAGCCTCAGCAACTTAGTGAGACCCTGTTTCAAAACAAAAAAATTAAAAGGCCTGACAGTATAACTTGAAGGTAGACTACCCCTGGGTTTAATCCCTAGTACCACAAGAAAAAATAAAAATTAAAATTAGATGAATTAGTGTGCATATTTGTGCTTCTTAGATAGTTGAGAGTAAGCTGCAGAAATGAAGCACTTTGCTTCCAAATATTTCAGTAGGAATTTCAGAAAAAAATAAAGACATTCTTTTATATCATCAGAGTTCCATGATCGAAATCAAGAAATTAACACTGACATAGTAGTTTTTTTGTGTTTTTTCAGTACTGGGAATTGAACCCAGGGCCATTCTACCACTGAGCTACAGCCATGGCTCTTTTTGTTTTTTATTTTGAGATGGGGTCTTGCTAAGTTACCACATGTTGGCCTCAAACCTGTGATCCTCCTGTCTCAAGTCCTAAGACTACAGATGTGGGCCTGGCTCAATAGTATTGTCTGTACATGTGTGTGTGCCCGCATGCATGTGTGGTGCTGGGGATTGAACCCAGCGGCATTCTACCTCTGAGCTACGCCCCCAGCCCTTTTTTATTTTTTATTTCAAAACAGTCTTGCAGCCGGGTATGGTGGTGCATGCTTGTAATCCCAGTACTTGGGAAGCTGAGACTGGAGGATCTGGGTTTGTGGCCAGCCTCAGCAACTTAGTGAGGCCCTCTGCAACTTAGCGAGACCCTGTTTCAAAATAAAGACTAGGGCTGGGGATGTAGATTGGAGGTAGAATGCTCCTGGGTTCAATCCCCAGTACCGCAAAAAAAAAAAAAAAAAAAAAAAACCAGTCTTGCTAAGTTGCTGAGAGCCTTGCTAAGTTGCCAAGACTGGCTTCAAACCTGCAATCCTCCTGTCTCAGCTTCCCAAGTACTGGGATTACAGGCATGTGCCACCATGCTAGGCAATAGTATTATCTTTTAAAAATCCATAGATCGCATTCAAAATTTGCTGCTCCTGTTCTAATTCAGAATCATACATTGCATTTATCATGTCTCTGTGGTCTCCTATAATCTGGGTCAGTTCCTGGGTTTTTCTTTCTTTCATGCCCTTCACATACTAGTTACACAGTAGAAGGCCCCTCCACCTGGGTTTCTGTGGCGTTTCCTCATGATGACAACCATGCTCTGCATTTTTGGCAGGAATCTCACAGAAGTGAGGCTGTGTCCTCTACGTAAGGAGAAATCGGTTCTTAAATCTTCTTGTCTCTGTCCAAAGGGCAAAGGCTGCAGGGCACTTGGGAGAAGTATAAGATGCTCCTGGCCGGTGCCCAGGCCCCAGAGGAAAGCAGGGCTTCCTAAGAGAATTGACACTCGAAATATATCCTGAGGAACAAGGGACACTATTGAGATAAAGACTGACAGGAAGGAATTCCAGAAGGGAGGGAGCTCACTTGCTTGGAGGCAAAAGCATGTGTTGGGGACCTGTGGGTCACCACGTGTGGCCTTTGCTGTTGCATGGACACATCCTGCTCTCTCACCTGCTCAGCTCGGCAAACTCCATCTGCTCCCAGTGCCTGGTATACTGGCTTCACTGTTTTTTTTCTTGTGGTACTGAGGATTGAACCCAGGGGCATTCTGCCTCTCAGCTACACCCACAGCCCTATTTTATTTTTATTTTGAAACAGGGTCTCACTAAGTTGTTGAGGCTGGTTGTGAACCTGCAATCGTCTCTCAGCCTCCCAAGTACTGGGACTATAGGCATGAGCCATCACACCCAGCTCACTCTCTGGTTTTGAGTTTAGGAAGCGCACCTGTGGGGCCTGTGGGACCACTCCCTGGCCCCTTGCCTGGCCTCCTGTCCTCTTGGGGCCAGTCTGCGGGTCCCCTTGCACATGCTGCCTCTCAGAGCCAACGTGTGATGCTGCTCAGGTATCCTTATCTGTCCAGACTCCTGCCTTCTTGTGCAAACTGAAGATGGGGCATAGGTGATGTGCAGGGGGCATCGCTAGTTGGCCAGTGTGGCTGCTGGGCAGCAGCTTCCTTGTCCAGACCCTGGATCTTCGGGGGTAACCCTGACCCACCCCACCTTCTACTGTCTCAACCCCTCACCTCAGGCCTTTGTTCCTCACCCACACACCTGTGACACTGTCATCCCCAGTAACCGCATCACCTGAGACCTCACTCCAGGCCACCAGGTATCTGAGCACTGCCCTGTGACCTCCAGTCACTCTCTGTCTCCTCACTCCAGCGACTTGCTGACAGCATTGAGCCCTGTGCTTTCTGGCATCAATCACTCTCCATATCCCCGCCCCCGACCTCATCCTCTGTCCTGCCCCTGCTCACTGTGCCCCAGGCACACTGGCCTCTCTCATGTCCTGCAGCATCTAGCTCTTCCCAACTGAAGGCTTCCTCCTTGAGGTCTCCTCTGCCGGGAATGCTCTCCCTGTGTTCTTTTTGCTTTTGGTTAAAAATAATTTTAAGGAACAAATTACTGATTAATCAAAAAATGAATTGATAATAATTAGTAATCATTCATTAATTATTCATTAATTGGCCAATGCGATATTTCTAAAGTACATGTTATGCTTAAAGAACAACAGATAGAATGGCAGTCTTCAAGAACACAAATAATAATAAATACTGGTGAGCAAGTGGGGGAAAGGAACCCTTATACATTGTTGATGGGATTGTACTTTAGTACAACCGCTATGGAGATCAGTATGGAGGTTCCTCAAAAGACTAGGAATGCAACCACCATATGACCCGGCTATACGACTCCTCGGGATCTTTCCAAAGCAACTGAACTTAGAATACTATAGTGATACATGCATATCTATGTTTATAGCAGTGCAATTCACAATAGCCAGCCAACCTAGGTATCCTTCAACAGATGAATGGATATAGAAATGGTGATTTATATATATACACAATGGAGTCTTACTCAGCCATCAAGAACAAAATTATGTCATTTGCAGGAAAATGGATGGAACTGGAGAACATCATGCCAAGCAAGATGAGCCATACATAGAAAATCAAGGGCCACATGTTTTCTCTCATATGGAAGCTAGAGAGAAAAAAGGAAAGAAAAGGGACCTCGTGAAATGAGGAGAGAGACAAGGAGGGTAGTGGAAGGGGATCAGGAGAGGTAGAGGAGAGAGAAAGGAAGGAAACAGAACAAATAATGTTATATACATAGATAAATGTATCACCATGAACCTCACTATCATGTACAATTATAATGCACAGATAAAAATGTTTTTAAAAAAGAACAACAGACCAGGCATGGTGGCGCATGCCTATAATCCCAGTACTTGGAGGCTGAGACAGGAGAATCACAGGTTCGAGGACAGTCTCAGCAATTTAGCAAGACCCTCAATAACTTAGTGAGACTCTGTTTCAAAATAAAAAATGAAATAGGGCTGGGGATGTAGCTCAGAGGTAGAATGCCCTTGGGTTCAATCATCAGTGCCAAAAAAGAAAAAAAGAATAACAGGCCAGGCATGGTGGCACACGCCTGTAATCCCAGTACTTGGGAGGTTGAGACAGGAGGATCGCAGTTTCAAGGCCAGTCTCAGCAACTTAGTGAGACTCTGTTTCAAAACAAAAATAAAAAGGGCAGGCCAGGCATGGTGGCGCACGCTTGTAATCTCAGTACTTGGGAGGCGGAGACCAGAGGATCCGGGTTCGCAGCCAGCCTCAGCTACTTAGGCTCTCCGCAACTTCGTGAGACCCAGTTTCAAAATAAAGAATAAAAAAAAAAAATAGGGCCGGGGGTGTAGCTCGGAGGTAAAACGCCCCTGGGTTCAATCCCCAGTACCACAAAAAAAAGGGGGGCTGGGGGTATAGCTCGGAGGTAGAATGCTCCTGGATTCAATCTCTAGAAACAAACAAACAAAAGCCATACCTTATGCTCATGAACCCAACATTTATTTCAGTCATTTATCATGACCTTCATGAATTCCTTCCTGTCCCAGTCCCTCTCCTTCCCATCTCAGATGAACACTAGCCAATGATCCTGAAGTAAAGAGCCTCGTGTGTCCCCATCTTTCATTAGAGGTGATCAACTCTAGAAGCCAAAGGACATCCTGTCTGGAGCGCATTTCAACACAGCCTGCCTTCACATTTCCTGTCAAGTTTCACAACTTTGATATTGCAATAGCAGCAAATAGGGGTAAGTACATGCAGAAGATAGACCTGTGTGTCACCCAACAAAGTTTCACAGACAAAAGAGAAAAAGCACTACTTATCTTCTAAAGCAGTAGAATTAATCTTTTTGTGTGAGGTGCTTTTTCTGAAATATGGTTTAGTGTCTCTATATTTAAAATTACATGAGACAGCTGGGCACGGTGGCGCACACCTGTAATCACAGTACTTGGAGGCTGAGACAGGAGGATCGCAGGTTCAAGGACAGCCTCAGCAACATTGCGATACTCTCAACAACCTAGTAAGACTCTAGGATAAAAAGGATTGGGGGTGTAGCTCAGAGGTAGGATGCCCATGGATTCAATCCCCAGTATAAAAAAAATTACATGAGACAAAAATTCTTCCAGTAATTCAAATATTATTTAAGAAAGGATCATTGTGTACTGCAAAAGCATGACAAATTAACTACATAATCTTTATCCTCTCCCTTCTAGAGCCCCATTAAAATTACAGTAAAGGAAATAAAAAAACAAAAGGAAAGGAACAAAAGTCCAGGTAGAGCTGGGTGTGGTGTCCTACATCTGTAATCCCAGTACTTGGGAGGCTGAGACAAGAGGATCGCAGGTTCAAGGACAGCCTCAGCAACTTAGTGAGACCCTATTTCAAAACAAAAAAATAAAAAGGGCTGGGGTGTAGCTTAGAGGTAGAATGTCCTTGGGTTCAATCTCCAGTAAAACACACACACACACACACACACACACACACACACACACACACACACTCCAGGTAGAACAAAGAAAGTTGAATAGGAAAGAGTGTCACGTGAGAAAGATTTCAGCACAGTGGATGGAGCGTTTGTTTCTCCTGTTGGTGTCTGTGGAGGGGGATCTCCATGGGGAACTGTGGCTCCTCTCCACATCAACAGGCAGACTGAGTCAGCTGTAGATGAAGGGGCCAGCATCCTCCCCTGTCCTCATGAGGTGAGGCAGCTACCCTCCCATCCCTCAGAGGCCAGAGATTTAGTCTCTAGAGAACCTGAACTTGAAAACCTTAGAGTCACCATGAGCTGGAGTGGGGGAGATGCAGATAAGTGGAAAACAAGAGAACTGAGTGAAAATCTGCACATTGAAGAGCAGGCTCTCCACCCTCTTTCCCCACATTCTGCTTTCAGGAAGCTGGAAGCCAGGCCTATCATCCTCCCCACCCCTGGGGGAAGGCAGTCTCTTTTGGGGGGCAGGGGGCTACTGGGGATTGAACCCAGTGAGGTTCTACCTCTAGCTGCATCCCCAGCCCTATTTATTTTTAATCAGTGTCTCACTAGGTTGCTGAGAGACTTGCTAAGTTGTGGAGGCTGGTCTTGAACCTGTGATCCTCCTGTCTCAGCCTCCAAGCATTGGGATTACAAACATGTTCCACCACACCTAGCTGAGAAGGTAGTTCTCTTGAGAGCTCCCGTAGTCAAGATATATAGCAGGATGTAAATAATATCTTTATTCTCTAAGAAATAACCAAAGTCCTAAAAGATGAAACAACTAAAATGATGCAAAAAGGAAATTAACCTGCTGTGTTTATGTGCCTGTGTGTGTGATGCTCCCAGTAATCAGAAAGCAAAGACTCCAGAGATTATGAAGTCCATGTGAACATATCATTCTCTCCTGAATGAATAGATTTCTGATGAAACAGTTCTGGGTGGAGCATGAGGCTATTGAACTAAGAATTTTGTTGAACTTACTCTTTTTATTTTTTTGGTACTGGATATTGAACCTAGGGATGTCCTACCTCTGAGCTACATCCAAGCCCTATTTTATTTTTTATTTTGAAACAGGGTCTGGCTAAGTTGCTGAGGCTGACCTCAAACCTACGATCCTCCTGTCTCATCCTCCTAAGTATTGAGATTACAGGCATGTGCCACCATGCCCAGTTTATGTTTTATTTTGAAACAGGGTCTTGCTAAATTGCTGAGCCTGGCCTCAAATCTGAGATCCTCCTGTCTAAGCCTCCCAATCACTGGGATTATAGGCAAGTGCCACCGCGCCTGGCAGGAATTGACCCCTATGATGAGGAATGGCAGTAGAAGTTAGCGCCTGCACCAGATATCCTCCGTTGGCTCCTCCAGATCCACCCTCTGTCTGCCCCACGAGCTCAACCTGCATGCTCTGTCAATGGCTCCCTGGCTTTATGGCTTCTGGAGGGTCTGGACACTTAGAAATCATCAGAGGACACCTGCGGGAGGAAGGGGAGCAAGGTCAGGGCTTCTGCTACCCGTGGTTTCTTCCTGTGAGGCTGCCTTGAGGCGGCCATGTTCCTTGACCAAAGGTCACCGTGCCCATCAAGGTGGAAACTCCCTATAACTCTCTCTCCTTTTTGGTTCTGGAAATCTCTATCCCTCTCATCTCTTGAGGCGAGGGAATAGCGAGGGCTCTGTTGCCACTAGCCCAAGTTCCTACAACATCTCACACTCAACCATACCACGTCCATATCTACCTGCTATCCACACATCAGGCATTGTGGCTGCCTCCCTACCTCTCAGGCCCCAACCACACAGCTGTGGAAGGCTTGCAGGAAAATACCTGATCCTGCTATAGAGCTGTACTCATGCCCACTCCAAGGGCCAAAGGAAGAGATCCCATGAAAGCTGGAGGCGGCGTGGGCCAGAGGCTGCCCACGACCAACAGGATGAGTCAGGAAGCCCATGCACATGTATTTGGCTGCAGTGAGGTCTGACCTACATCAGTATTTTGTGGGGTTTTTTTTTTTTTTTTGGTAGTAGGGATTGAACCCAGGGTCATTCTTCCTCTAAGCTACATCCCCAGCCCTTTTCATTTTTTATTTTTAAACAGTCTCACTAAGTTACTAAGGCTGGCCTTGAACCTGCAATCCTCTCGTCTCAGCCTCCCAAGTACTGGGATGACAGGCATAAGGCACCACACCCAGCTTACATCAGTCTTTGGAGAGGAAAACTGGCTAGTGCCTCATGCCAGTGCTCCCATGGCCCCTAACCAGAAGCATGCTGGGAAGGGGATTCTGGAAAATGTAGTTCAGCTTAGCCAAGTTGACACATGAGACCACTACAGGAATGCCACTACTGTCCTTTCAAGTGTCCTCCTGATATTTCTGATCCACCCAACTAAGATGGTGAATTATGGCTAAGAAAATGCTTGGCTTTAACAAAACCTTAGAACTGTATGCAGCCTCCAATTAAGGAAGCATCCTAAATTCCCAAGCTTAAGAAAACCAAATCCGCCCTAAACATAATATGGTGAAAGTTCAAAACTTCAAAGACAAAGATGAAATATTAAATGCAATAAGAAGATACAGAGGTTACCAACAACAACAACAACAAAACATTAATCATGCAGAGAACAGCAGATCTGGAAGATCAATGTCAAAGTGCTGAAGTGAAATATCTGTCAACTTGCAATTCTACTCTCAGCTAAATTATTACTTTATTAAGTGAAATAAAGGCACTTTGTAAATAAACACCTATCACATAATGGAACTTTCTCTTATATTTAAAATATATCTGTTTTCTAAAAATGGTGTTTTGCCAGGCATGGTGGTGCACACCTGTAATCCCAGTACTTGGGAAGCTGAGATAGGAGGATTGCAGATTCGAGGCCAGCCTCAGCAACTTAGCAAGGCCCTCTGCAACTTAGTGAGAACCTGTTTCAAAATAAAAAATAAAATAGGACTGGGGGTATAGTTTAGGGGTAGAGTGCCCCTGGCTTTGACCCTAGTACCAAAAATAAATAAACAAAATAAATAAAAATAAAAAGTGACAATATTCCTCATAGATATTACTATGGCTGAGATGAAAAGAGATACCACCTTTCTCAAGTTTGCCAACAAGTAGAGGACAAAACCCTTGGGTTGTTACTTTCTGAATCACTATATGTAAAAAGACTATAAAGGTCTTTTCTCTCTTATCAAGATATATAACTTGCATTAGTCAGCTTTTGTTAGGTTGGGTTGCAGTAACAACTCCAAAATCTTAGGAGCTTATAACAACAAAATATTTCTGGCTCACGATCCATGTCAGCAGGGGTTGGCAGGAGCTCTGTTCTACATGTATGCTTCATTCACCTATGCCCAGAACATGTCATTTTGGGGTGTACAATCCTCTTACAGGAAGGGAAAAAGCAATTCAGGGGAAAAATACTATAATCTATCACATAGCTTGAAGTTATTTTTCCCATTTGTATTTTTGCAAACAGTTGTTGGATATAATTCATCTCCTATCATTTAAAAAAAAGTTGTCATGTTCTAAAACTTTTCTGATATTAGTCCTCTGAACCTTGGAGTTTTTCTACATGGGCACAAGTCAAAATCTGATCTGGATCTATTTGTTAACAATCTGCTAGGAGGTAGGAAGATTGTGCCAGAAAGTCAATCAATGCACTACTTTCTTCATCATGAAGTCTTGCTGTGATCAGTCAGATGATGGCAGAATTTAACAGGGCACTTGCTGACAGAGTCGTTAACAATTTGCCTTAGACTCCTATCTGGTCATGGACAGGCATTGCTAGGGTGAGGACTGATGGTGTTTGACAATCCACGCTGTGAGTGGCGCTGCTCAGCAACACAGTAAGTTTGCTCAGAAGATCATTCAGTTGAGCCGGGTTTGTGTGGTGGCGAAGCCAGTAATCCTAGTATTTGGGAGACTGAGACAGGAGGTTTAGAGGTTCCAGGACAGCCTCAGCAATGTAGCAAGAATCTGAGCAACCTAGTGAGACCCTGTTTCAAAAGAAAAAATAAAAAGGACTGGGGATATAGCTCAGAAGTAGAATGCCCTTTGTTCAATCCCCAGTATTTAAAAGAAAAATCATCCAGTTGTAGAATTTCAGAGCTGAAAACGATCTTAGGCACCATTTAGTCTAAATCCCTGGTTTTGTATGTAAGATTCCTGAGAACCTAAAAGTTTTAGAAAATTTCCCAGAGTCGCATTGTTGTTGTGATGTGATAGGAAGTAGATGCCAGTTGTCTGGAGTCTTTCTTTTTGTGTGTGTGTGTGGTGATGGGGATTGAGCCCAGGGCATTCTACCTCCGAGCTACACACTAGATCTATTTTATTTTTATTCATTTATTTATTTATTTATTTATTTATTTTTGCGGTACCGGGGATTGAATGCAGGGGCGTTCTAGCTCCGTGCTACACCCCCGGCCCTATTTTTTATACATTTATTTTGAAACCGGGTCTCACGAAGTTGCTGAGGGCCTCCCTCACTAAGGAGAGAGAGAGAGAGAGACAGGGAGAGAGAGAGCGAGAGAGCTGAGGCTGGCCGTGAACCCGGATCTTCCGGTCTCCGCCTCCCAAAGTACTGGGATTACAAGCGTGCGCCACCACGCCCGGCTTATTTTTATTTTGAAACAGGGTCTCACTAGGTTGATGAGAATCATACTACTTGCTGAGGCTGTCCTGGAACCTATGATCCTCCTGTTTCCACCTCCCAAGTACTGGCATTACAGGTGTGCACCCCCACAGCCGGCTTCAGAGTCTTTCTTATCACCTTAGAGTCCTAAAGGTGGATGAATTTCCTCTAAGTGTCCTGCAGAGCAGCCCTCAGGCTCCAGGTGTGTGGAGATGCAGCCGAAGGGGCCAGGCTGCCTCTGCGTGGAAGGATAGCGTGAAGGACAAGTATGGGCTTCCCTGACAGATGCGTCTTTGTCACCTTGTGGCTCTCTTACCTGCAGGATACCTTTGAGAAAACTACTTACATTCTCAAACCCTCTGTTTCTTCTTTCGTTAACCGCCCACCTCGAAGCTTGCTTGAGGCTGATCAATGTAAAGACGAGAGAAAGAACATGAAAGTGTCTAGTGTTCCCTCTGCGGTAGGCAGAATAACGGTCCCCAAAGCTGTCTGCCTCCTAACCCCAGACCTATGAACATGTTCTTACATGGTAGTGGGGGAGTCGAGGTTCCAGAATGAATTAAGGGTATGAAGCAGCTGACCTTGAGATAGAGAGATTAGCAGTGACCTTAACCTAGTAACACCCACTTCAGATCTCCAGAACCATGTGATGATAAAGTTGTGAGGTTTTTTTTTTTTTTGTACTGGGGATTGAACCCAGGAGCATTCTATCTCTGAGCTACAGCCCCAGCCCCTCCTGTTTTTTTTTTTTTTTGAAACAAGTTCTCACTAAGTTGCTGAGGCTGTCCTCAAACCTGTATTCTTCCTGTCTCAGCCCCCCAAGTACTGGGATTAAAGGCATATACCACTTCACCCGGCTAAGTTGGGTTGTTTTAAATGACTGACTTGTGGTAATTTGTTACAGCAGCAGTAGGCAACTAACACCCCTTTCTTTCTTTTGATCATTATGACTGCTTCCCTAGAGCAGTTGTTTCATTATCCTTTGCAGGATACAGCTTTTTGAGATTACATCTTGTCATGGTATCCTTTGGCCAAACCTGCTCTAACATGAGCTTACCAAAGTGGGGAGCCTGCTCTTTTCTGGGTGTAGTTTCTCTCCTGTTGTTTTGCAATCCCTTCAGTAGTTTTGATTATAGCTAGCCCCACAACAATGGTTTGTATACTCTAAAAAAGCTGGTAATCTGATTTTTTTCTTTTGCTTGATCATCAGTTTTAGTTAGAGCCATGGTCTTTTCAGAAAGTTACACCCTTCTGCAATGTGCCAGACATTATATGCCAGGAAAGGGTTGAGGGAGGGCCAACCGTGAGGTGCCATGGGGCCTGGTGGTTTGTGGTCCCCCTCCTTTCAACACCCATCATCCTGTTTGGTGCAACTGGCTGTAGTGTGAAAGGCACTGTGGTGGGAGGAGGCTCCTGGGCTGGACCCACTTCCTCATGCGGAGCGCAGGCCTGGGCCCTGGATGTCTATTAACCACATATTCACTGAGGCATGTGAGACTCTCAGCATGCAGCGGCCCAGTACCGTGGCTACCACTGGCCGTGAGCTTCTGTCAGTGGAGGAAAAGCACAGTGAGGCTCAACCGAACACTGACGCATACATACCCACAGGTCTCTAGACTCAGGGACACGTCACTCTTGGCTTCTCTTGATGACACACACGAGATGCTGAAGCTCTGGCTGATAAGAGGAAGGGACAGGGCAGAATGCTTTCTCGTTCCCCAGAGTACAGAAGATCTTCCTTTTTCTGGGACAACCCCAAGAAGTGTGGGAAGGGCTGATACTTTTAGATTTGGCTTTTTCTGATGTTTTCTTTCCCTTCAAAAGTAAAATAGTGTGGTGGCACAGGCTTGTAATCCCAGTACTTGGGAGGCTGAGACAGGAGGATTGCAGCAATTTAGTGAGACCCCTTTTCAAAATAAAAAATTAGAGCCAGGCGTGGTGGCACACGTTTGTAATCCTAGTACTTGGGAGGCTGAGACAAGAGGATCGCAGGGTCGCGGCCAGCCTCAGCTACTTAGTGAGGCCCTCCGCAACTTAGTGAGACCTGTTTCCAAATAAAGAATAAAAAAATAGGGCTGGGGGTGTATCTCAGAGGTAGAATGCCCCTGGGTTCAATCCCCAGTAATGCAAAAAAAAAAATTAGTCAGGCATAGTGGCATGTGCCTGTAATCTCAGTACTTGGGAGGCTGAGACAGGAGGATTGCAGGTTCGAGGCCAGCCTCTACAACTTAGTGAGACCATTTCAAAATAAAATATCAAAAAGGGAAGAGGGTATAGCTTGGAGGTAGAATGACCCTGGGTTCAACTCCGAGTACAAAAAAAAAAATCTCAAGAATATTCTTGGGTCCGGCCCAAGAGTGACGCGAACTGGGCAGGGGGGTGAGCATCGGACGACCCGGACTTTCCCTCCTCCGGACCGGGAGCCATGTCTGGCATGAACTCGTTTATTAGAAAGCACATCTCTCTTTTATAGTACAGGAAGTTCGCAATGAGTAGGGTGTGGCACCACGCTTTCCTGATCTATTATTGGTAGAGACACCTGTCTATGAGTACGGAAGGAGGTCCTGAGGTCACTT
>PVJS01032184.1:0-22940 GCA_004027185.1 Glis glis | reverse complement strand
AGGGCCGGGGGTGTAGCGCGGAGGTAGAACGCCCCTGCGTTCAATCCCCGGTACTGCAAAAAAAAAAAAAAAAGAAGAGAAAACAGAAAGTCCTGGTTCCCTGGCAGTGCCAGAGGGCTTGGTCAGGGGGTTTTAAGGCCTCAACCTGGGTACCTTTGGGCTGGTTGCTTCTGTCTATTTTGTCATCGACAGCCCCATTCTTTCTTTTCTGAAAAACATGCCTTTGCTACATTGCCTTTACTTACAGTTTCTTCCCCGGCTTCTTTCGGAAGCCTCGGTCACCATAATCCCTCCAGAAGCCTAGGTCACCATAATCCCTCCAGAAGCCTCAGTCACCATAATCCCTCCAGCTTTTATTTACTGTCCTCCCTGTGTCTCCTTTCGTTTCCCTTTTCCATGACTAAGAACCTCATGTTTTCAGGAGTCCCGGTTTCAAGTTTTGAAGAAATTAAGTCTGATTGATGTAGCTGTCATGCAATGTAGACATTCTCAAAGTTTGGTCACTTACCAGCAACATCCCAGGAACTCATTAGAGATGCAAATGACCAGGCCCCACCCCACGCATACCTGTTGAATCAGGGATTCTGGAGTAGGGTCTACAGTGTGTTTTCATAGGCCTCCATGTGAGGCTTTACATTTGAGAAGTTCAGTTGAACCCCAGGCCTAGCTAGACACTGGCTACTCCTCTGATCAGGCCTCCACCTCCCATCCAGAGGACCGTGGAGGTGCCATGGGGGGTTGGGTAGAGAAAAAAGAGAGTGGAGAATGACAGAGTGTACAGATGATCTCCCAAGGCTGTCCCTTCCTTGGTGGCCAAAGATGAAGCAGGTGCAAATTTAGATAATTTTTTTTTTTTTACTTTTGCTGGTGCATTGTAATTATACATCTTAGTGAGGTTCAAGTCATACAAACAAAGAAGCACACAAGTTTTGGGGTATTTTAATTTTTAAGTTTACTGACCATGATCAAGTCACTTTTTTATATATAGCCTCACTTTATTCATAGGAAAAAAGTAATACTCATGCTGGGAAATCTGTAAAGATCAAATTATGAGGATAACTGATCTTTAAATAGACCTTACAGTTTGTAGCACACTTGCTCATAGAGTTCTCAATTGTTCCCTTAGGTAAATATATGTAAAAGAAATTGCAAAGTGTAGTGTGTTATAAAACTGTTGCTGCTGCTGTTATTGTTTTTCCCAGGAAAGCTTAAGAGGGAAAGATGTTTTCTCAGAACCACATTGGCCCACACTTGCAGAGCATGGGCTTGTGTAGGGCTGTGACTCTTGTACACAGGATCTGACCTCGTAAAGGGAATATCCTGCGGCTCTGTTTCTAATGCTTGCGTCACCCTGAATAAAGGCAGCACATAATAATCCCCTGCTATTTGCATTGACTTGGGACTCTGTCTTTTTACAAAAAGTATATCAACCACATGTATTTTTCAGAGAACATTATGGACCTCAAAGTCATACCTTGGGAACTGATCAAAATGTTATTCAGGCCTAATTTTAATCTCCATAAGAAAGTCCCTACAGCATTTGTCTTTAACTGTTTCCCAGAGGTCAGTAGTTCTGAAGACGTGGTCCTTGGACCCGTAGCATGAGCATCAGGTGGCAACTTGTTCCTTATGCAAATGTCTGGGATTTATCCCAGACTTCTGAGTCCGACGCTGTGGGGTGGAGCCCAGCAAGCTGTGATGTAACGAAACTCCCAGGTGATTCCAATGATGCTGACGTTCAAGATTGGATGACAAAGACCTTGGTTGTGCGGAATAGCTTTGAAAGGAGAGGTCATGCCTTAACTCTTTCTGGTCTCTTCTGTGTGATGTCTTGTACACAGAAGTGCTGACTCTCCATTGACAGGTTCCTACCTTGGTGGAGGCAAGAAGCGAAATGGGCCAGATTGGGAGTTACTAGATCTCAGGTCAAGACTGTATTCGCTACTTAACACTCAACCCAAGACCTAGTGCCCTGGGGCGGTTGTGTCAAAGTTGGGCTACTTATGACTATCCAGTGAGGCTTCTTGTTTGGGGAATCTTGCTTAGTGCATGAAATGCCACCCCTCCTAGTCCACCTGCATCCTGAAATCTGGTCTTTTATCTTCTGTCTCTTGAACCTGTGTCCCATTGTGAACAAAGAGCCCTATATTTTCATACTTGCCTCTGAGTCATCTCTCCATCTCTTGTTGTGTAATAGAGCCCAGGTTTTCCCTGAGGCTGCTCCCTGCCTTGCAGTTCTCTTCTAGAGAAGCTACTCCACCTTCTAGGGCTCCTCACAGCCGCCTCCACATCTTTCCATGCTCCAGTAAGCACTCAAGACTGCTTTGAAGCGCATCCTGTCCTCCAGCAGCCAGGCTCTACCCTACTCAAAATCATCTCCTGTATATCACCGCAGATCCCCTAGTGTTGGAAGTGGCTACCCTCCACTACCTCACCTCAAATCCTGGTCTCGTCTTAGGAGCTTTCTGTGCCCTCACCACTTTTCTTTTTTCTATTTTGAGAGCTTCAAGCCTAACACAGTCCTTGATTAAAGAGTAAAGGCCCAGTAATTTTCTTCTTGAAGGACATTGACGGAAAACACATTATAAACAGAGTTTAGAGTTACACAGGAGATGAGCTTATTATCAAACGTGTCTGTGGTATCATCAAAGTCCCAAAGCTGGGCGTGGTGGCACATGCTTGTAATCCCAGTACTTAGGAGGCTGAGACAAGAAGTTCACAGATTCGAGGCCAGCCTTGGTGACTTAGTGAGGCCCTCTACAACTTAGTGAGAACCTGTTTCAAAATAAAGAATAAAATAAGGCTGGGGGTGTAGCTCAGAGGTAGAATGCCCCTGGGTTCAATTCCTAGTACCACAAAAAACCAAACCAAAACAAAACAATAAAAAAACTGCATCAAAGTCCCAACATTATCCCTTGGCCTGTTGATTTGGGGCCATGTCTGTACCAGGTACTTCCTCAGGTTCATGCAGTTTGTGTGTGTGTGTGTGTGTGTGTGTGTGTGTGTGTGTGTTTCTGTGTTTTACTGGGGATTGAACCCAGTGACATTCTACCTCCTAGCTACACCTCCAGCCCTTTTTAGTTTTTGTTTTGAAACAGGGTCTTGCTAGGTTATTGAGAGTCTCACTAATTTGCTGAGACTGGCCTTGAATCTGTGATCCTCCTGGAATTACAGGTGTGTGCCACCACACCCAGTTATATACTTACTCTTTGCACTCTTCTGAAAGGAAGTTTTCAGACAGATTCTGAAGTATAATTATTTTTTCTTTATGTAAAACAGACATGAACATCATAACAAAGTTAAAAAGTATAATATGGATGGGTGTAATAGCATATGTCTATAATTCCTGTACTTGGGAGGTTGAGACAGGAGGATCATGGGTTGAAGGCTAGATTGCAGGTTGGAGGCCATATATATTTGTCTATGGCTGAGGGTGTAGTTTGGAGGTAGAATGCTCCTGGGTTCAGCCTCCAGTACCAAAAAAAGAAAAAATTTAAAAAATGTATAATATGTCCCATATTATTGAAATGTCTCTGTAATTTCCATTATGATGTTGGCTGTTGTTTTTAGATACTTGTTGTTTATCTATTATGAAACCATTATTTATGGAGAGTTTTTTTTTCTAATCAGTTTTTTTCTTTCTACCAAATAAATGTCCTTTGGCATCCAATAAGACTATTATGTAATTCTTCCCTCTGGGTCTAATGATGTAATGCATTTTGTTAATAGTTCCTCAACTATTAAACCTCTATTACATCCCTGGAATAAGCTCTATTTGGTCATAAAGGATAAAAATTTTATTAAACTATTGATTCCATTTTACAATAGTTTCTGCTCAGGGATTTGTATGTTAATGTTAAGAAGATTCCATTTTCAACTGTACTCCCTCACAGAGAAACATCTTTTCTACTTTTTAAAGATTGTTTTTTAAAAAATTCATGTTCATGATTTAAAAATGCAAACAGTCCAGAAGGATATAAAATGAAAATTAAAACTTCTACCATTTCAAATATGTCCTGACTTTACTCCCACCATTATGGAAACAACTCTTTTAATGAATCTTTCTAGAAATTTTTGTGCATATGAAAGTATATTAAATTATGTATAATCCATTTGATACAATGTGGTCATTCATTATATATATATATATATATATATTAATGAATGTATTTTGGAGATCTTTCTGCATTTCAAAAAATTGCTCAGAGGTACATAATATTGCATTGTATGATGTAGCATCCTTTTTAAAATTAGTCCCTCATTTATGACCACTTAGGTTGTTTTGCTTTTCAATAATATCAATAAAGCTGCAACATATCTTCATGCATACATCTCTCTATATATGTGTATCTCGTGGACAAAAATTATTTGAATTAGAAATGTCAATTCTTAACGGTGTGGATATACCCAAGTTGCTCTTCCAAGCAACTGCATCCATTTGCGCTAAGAAGCGATGTGTTCTTGACATGACAGGCAAATCCACGTTTTGCATTGTTGGATAAGACTCTCACAGAGGGTGGAAACCTCAGGTCCACCCTCCGTTCAGCTCCCTGGCTGGCACCTGGAAAGGCCGTCATTAAAATCTTCTTGGCTCCTTTCCCTGCGAGCTCTCCACCTTCTCTCTCCAGGGTCGTATTGGAAACATTAGAGAGCCTTTATTTCTACTCATCTTATGGAAGAACTCCACCTTTGAGAGCTCTTAATGTCTAAGCTTTCTTCCATGCTCTCAAACAAATTTTAAGCTCTTTAGCTTTTAAGAAGGAAAGACATTTCCGGAAAACATTAAGGAAGAACAGTTAGCAAAAATTCACATTCGGTCCCCATGCAGTTGTGCTCTTAATCCAATCTAAGGACGTGCCCCCAACTTGCCCTGAATTGAGGCCTCTTTCCAGCCTCCCATAGGACAGGGTCACCAGGCAGCCTTTACCCCGCTAACTTCTGCCTGTTTTCCTGCCTCTGTTAACAATTAGGATGTTTCTGTTCTCCCTCACTTCACCCCACAGTGCCCTCGCTGCTCTGTTGACTTGCTTTTTATCTTCTCCTTTCCCTGCGGCTTTCCTTTAGGAGTGAGGCACAGAAAGATTCTTCTCCTGTTGGAATTTACCCAGGTCACGTGTGCAATCATTCTACCGCGGATACAAGAGGTACGGCCAGGGCATTGCTAAAGAGAGGGGAGCTTCTATCTGTGTTTAACCTTATGTTTCTGAGTTTTCCCCATTCTGGTCCTGTGGTGCTGCATTTTAGCTATTATATTTCATGTGTGGGTTTATGTCAGGTTGGCTGGGAGGCTCCCCAAAGGCTGAGTCATAGCAGCCCAATAACTCCATCCTGGCAGCCCAATAACTCCATCCATCGGCTGCTGGAAAGGAGAGGTGGTATCAGGCTCTGAGTCAGACAGTCCTGCTTTGAATCTCAGCTCATTCACAAGCTTGTCATAGGACTCACCCCATCTGAGCCTCAGTTTCCTTATTACCACAGGAGAAATAACTAGAGCACATCTGTCTCATAGCCTCATTGGAAAGATGACATCAGAAAACTGTATCTGGAGTGCTCAATGGTACCTGTTACCCAGAGCTCAACGAGTTCCAACAGTGGCTGATACTGTTATAGTTGTTGATCTTACTGACAAGTGGCTTTTTGCTATCTATTTAAGGGTCTCACAAAATTTGTGCAGTTGAGGAGATGGAGACGCAGAGAGGTTAAATGGCTTCCTCTATATACCTTTCTCTTTCAAGTATTATCTTTTATTTCTTCTCTCAACTTCATGGATCCTGTTGAGATTAATGTTTATATATGACCTTGGTCTATTTGAAATGAAATACATATTTGTGTTTGTGTGTCTATGTTTTTCCTGTATGTAGATTGTCTCCTTAAAGGGGACTAAATCACTTTTAAAGTCCTATTCCACACTGAAATTCCCAGAAAGTGATTATGAATTGCCTGGGCAAATAACCTGTTCCTATTGGCACAGAAATACCATTCCGTTTCCTTTTGGCTTGACGAAGCTACTGTGTTGCCCTGTTTTCCAACTGTGTCATACCTAGCCCTTATCCTGTATGTCTTCCACCATGGCTCTCCCTGATTACTCCTTAGTGGCTGTTTTCAAAACTGTAGCCCTGTCTCTTCTCTATTTAATTTAATCCCCAGGCCAGAATGGAAGGTTATAAATTCTAGTCTCTTATGACTTCAAACTGGGACTAGCTGGGATCCATATTATTGAAGAATATTTGTGTTTTTATACTTTGGTGCATTATAATCTCACATCATAATATAGTTCATAGGGATAGGGACATATGTATATGCATACAACAGTTGGTGAGTTCCCCCCGGCTCCCTCCCTACTCCCCCTTCCCCATACATGATATTGAGATTGCTGTTAGTATCTTCACATATGTACATAATGTCAGTGGAAGTGTTTCCTTCATTAATTCTCCCTCCCCCACCTCTCTCCTACACTACCTCCCTCGCTCCACTGGGGTTTCTCCTCCACTTTCTAAAGTCCCTCTTGTATCCTCCCTAGCTTCTGCACATGAGAGAAAACATATGACCCTTCCCTTTCTGTGACTGGCTAATTTCACTTACTATAATGTTGTCCGGGTCCATCCATTTTCATGGAAATGACATAATTTTGTTCTTCTTTATTGCTGAGTAGAATTCCATTGTGTGGATATCCCATAATTCTGTAACCCATTGAAGGATATTTGCATGTGAGTTTTGCAGACTGGTCCATCTACCTTCAATAATCTTCATGGCAAAAAGCTTAATTAGAACTTTCCCCTTTACTTTCTGTTTTGATTTTCCCCTTCTTATATTGGTTATACCCATTCCATGTTTGGCTCCTCTTAGAAGCTCCTAGTGGAATGAATTTCAAGATATGCCTTGAACCACATAAAACATATTCTTAAGATCTAGCTACTGTGTATTGAGATTTTGCCCTGTGCCAAACAGCGTACGGTATTTCCTTTACTCCCTACGTGAAAACCATGAAATAGGGATTTTGGTGCTTATTTTCAGAGCAGAGAAAGCTATGGGAGAGTAAGGTTTAGGGTGATGAAAGAGAGGTAGGTATATCAACTTTATGCAAAACACAAATCTCTCCATGGTTGTGTAGAAGTGAGCTTTGGTCTAACTTCTAAGGCATGATGCCACCAGTTTCAAAGGAGGCTGAAGGACATTTTTCTGACTTTTCTTATCCACTCCCAGCCTTAAGAAGAGCCCTTTCTTGCTTCCCTTTAAACCTGTTGCTCCCTCTACAGGGCTTTTGTGACCAAGGTGCTTCCATCCTTATTACGGAAGTACCTCAGAAGAGCTTGAGAACTTGGTGATGTGGAAATAAAATGGACAGTAGCAACCAGAAGTAAGGTTGGACCAAGGTTCCAGAATAGGGAAGATATGACCAGAGTACCAAATCTAGCCCCCAAAGTAAAGTGATACTGGGAAAATTCTACCTAGTAAGTTATTGTAGCAGGAGTTTCCTGGAGAGATTCAGAGTCATTGGTCAAAGCCACAGTCAAGGCAAAGACAGGAAACAAGAATGGGGATACTTGATTGGCCGTGATGAATTAGCTCAGAACATCTGGAGTGTTCAAGACCCCATTTGAAGTCATGGAGTCTTTCTTGCCACTGTGAGCTGCCTCCCTTTGATTCTACTAGTTGTGAAAGGTTTTCTGTATCCAGGAGGGGGCGCCACAGGCTTCTCCTTTGCCAGCTGGTTCACTAATTCCCTGTAGGGACAAGAATAACCACGGGACACCGACCTCTTCTTGCATCCTGTACCATGAAGAGTGTGGCTGTTAGACTCCCATAAAATTAGATCCCAATTATATCACTTGCTTGCAATGTGACTCTGAAACACTTCGGTATTTTGATCTTACTTTCCTTTTTGGCCAAATGAAGAGGACATCTAGCCTAATTCTTATGAGGATTAGATGTATTTTATACCCGTCATACTGAAAAATGTCAACTATGGGTTTATATGGATGGAGAGGTGAGACAGGATGAAAAACTGCAATAAACAAACAGAGGTAACTTGTCTAAAGGATACCAGGAAGTCAGTCCATTCAGGAAACCGAAGAGAGAAATTGACATTTCCCAATTCTAGAGAGAGATGTTTCTGGCATACTCCTAGTGTGTCCTCAGCATTTGGCATGTCGTTGAAGGGAACATTAGGTGAGGAAGGCTACAGCTGTAGTTCTATACTCAACGCCAATCAGGACCAGTGCCAGGCACCACTTCCCCTGACTCAGAGTCATGCAGTGTTTATGATGGCCACCGAGGAGGGGACCAGAGAAATGCCTTCAGGTACAAACACAGCACTCATTTATGGGCCACAGCCTCTCCAGAGCCAGTTCAGACATTTTCCTTAACTAGAACTGCCAACCTGGAATAAGAGTCAGTAACTCACCTGCCTCTGGTTCATGTCTGTAGGACCTTAGGCTTCCCCTATGACCTATTATATGTGAATGTGATGTACCTATCTTTGAGTAGGCATATAATTGTAGTGGATATCATTATCATTATCATCATCATCATCATCGTCGTCGTCGTCATCATCTCATTGTTATTTATGTCTCTCTTTTCTTATATGACTGTTAGTCTTGTAGTTCATTCATTCATCAAGCATTTGTTGAGCATTTACTACAGTCTAGGAACCATGCCAGGCACCGGAGAACAAAGCTGATCAGGATAGGTAGAGTGCCTGCCTTTATGAACATAAAAATGGTATTTTGGTGCAATGTGGTAATTGTCATGATGGAGGAATTCCAGGGTACTTTGGGAGGATATAAAAGGGACATCTAATCCTGATTTGGGAGAAAGTTCCCAAAGGAAGAAGAACTAAATTTGAAAACTAGTGATTTTTTTCTTATTTATTTACTCAATTTTTCAACTTTACTCGCTCAACAAATAATTATCAGCCAGAACTTTCCAATAGAAATACAATGTAAACCATATATGCCATTTTAAATTTCCTAATAATTCCTAATGTGAAATTGGCCAACGTTAAACAAAATTTAAAAATAGGTAAAATTAATAACATTTTAATTAATCTAAAATAGTTAAAATTAATTTTAATAGCATTTTAATTAATTTAACATGTGTAACCAAAACATTATCATTTCAACAAGTAATTGGTATAAAAATTTTGAGGCATTTTATATTTTATTATAATCAGTCTTCAAAATCAAATATGTATTTTATACTTCAGTACATCTCCGTTCAGACTTGGCACATTTTCATTGTTCAGTAGCCAGTGATGGCCGGAGCCTTCCATATTAGCAGGTTCTAGGAACTGTACTAGGAGCTAGGAATACAATGGCATGCTCAACAGACACGGTCCCTGTTCTAATTGAGCAGACAGTCTACTCATGAGTAGTTGTGAGCTAGGTGAAAAGGGATTGTCAGGGATGGGAAGAATGTTTTCAGAGAATCAACATGTGCCAAAGTCCAGAGGTGATAAACCATGATGAGCTTTGGAAATGGAATAAAATCTCAGAGATAAAAGAGAGAGGGCAGGCCAGGCTTGGTGGGCAATGCCTGTAATCTCAGTACTTGGGAGGCTGAGATCGCAGGTTCAAGAACAGACTCAGCAACCTAGCGAGACCCAGTTTACAAACAAAAAATAAAAAGGGCTAGGGGTGTAGCTCAGAGGTAGAATGCCCCTGGGTTCAATCTCCAGTAAATCCTCCTCCTACACTCCCCCACCCCCCACACAAAGGTGGGGGGAGGGCAAAGCAAATTGTAAAAGAAAAGGCTACAGAAATGGTTGGATTATAATGGCTCTCTAAAAATCTAAGTTAGATAATAATGGCCCCCTAAAAATTTAGACTTGATTTGAAGCCAATGGGGAGCATATGGGGGTTTTAAGCAGGTGACTGACTTAGCCATATTTACATTTAAGAAAGGTGATCTTGTCTGTGTTGTGTCTAATGGACTGGAATGGATCAAGGTCAAAGGCATGGAGGTCATTCGGGAGGCTGCCAGGGTGAACTTGGTAAGAGATGATGATGGCCTGGACTAGGGTTGAAGAGGAGTGAATGATAGGAGGGAGTCTTAGACTGCCTGGCATTTGATGGTTTAGCTCATTCTCACTGTAACCAGTGGGAGGGGAGAAGTCCCCCCAATGTCCAGGCTCCTGGAGAGACCTGGAGACAAATGGTAGCGCCCTTCCCTGTGGCAGGTACAAAAGGAAGCTCAGGAGGAGGATGCTGGGCATGGGGAGCTAAGGGATGAAGCCAGTTTTGGACACAGTGAATTTAAATACCGATGTGTACTCAAAGAAGCTCACCAAGTACCGTGTGCATGTATGTCCCTATCACTCTGAACTACATGATGATGTGAGACTACAGTGCACCAATAAGAGTCATAAAATGATATAGAATTGAAGATAGTTAAATAAAAAGGTCTTTAACAAAGTCGTAGGCAGTAAAAGGAAACCAACAGTGGATAGTGACCACTATCTAGAGGTCTAAGATCAAGGAGAAATGATGGTTTTTAGAACCTGATGGGGCAATAGGAAGGAGCACCCTACACGAGATGTGGCCTTGGGTGGAGCATCTCAGACTTGTCTAAACACAGCTTGTCAGGGAGGAAACTGAGAGGCTGAAGATCTCAACCTCTCTGATGCTAACAACTAAACTCACCTTGGATCCAGAAAGCTGGAGACCTAGGTTGATGACTCTCAGAGAGTCAGTCTCCTGGGGCCAAGAGCAGAATGAAGAAAAGTGTGGAGTATACCTAGGGAGACAAATGGAAGCTAACCAGCACAAAGGATCTCCAAGACACCCAAGTAGGGATATGCGATCAGATGGTGCCCAAATGGGTTTGGGATTCAGAGGGATAATTTGTATTAAAGGAGTCAATATCTTAAACTGGAAATACAATCAATGAAAGTGAATGGCACATCCTAGGAAGAGGATGTAAAATTAGGACAGAGTCCTGAGGACCACCTGTATCTATGGTAGAGCCCTTTTCCTGGATGTAAAAGAGTTTTCATCTATCACCTCTTTGAGGAATGACTATGGAGCTGTGTAGCACTTTGGTCTGTTAATTATTTTAAAAGCCTCTTTCATGTTATGAATTAAACTGCTTGCAAGTCATTGACTTCACAAAATTGGCAAGTTGGTGATTATTTTTAATGCTTTTTTTATGGATGGTTTTCAGGTCTTCCATCCTTATTATTTCTTTAAATGACTAATCACCACTTCTGGGACCAACTTGCTTCCTGCTAATGATGTGTACTTGCTAAATCTGTATTTCTCCCCCCACCTTTTTTTTTCCCTTCTTTTTCTTCTTTTCTTAATATTCTATCATCTCATTTCCCACTTCAGACTGGCAGACAAGCAAGCAGACCATGGGAGCTGGAGCTCCCTAAGAGAAAATAGAGATGGAAAACACAAGTTTGGGGAAATAAAAACCAAGATGGAAAAGGTATATTTAATAGAAGACAGGGTAAAAAAATAATGATACATAAGAGCTAAGAGCAACTCTAAAAGCTTGTTGCCCACTGAACAGGATGCTAGAAGTAGAGGCAAGACATTTGGATGAGAGCAATAGTCTTTGGAGGTGAGGTTGGGAGATGCAAATAGCTCAGAGGTGTTGGGTATATTTTGATGGTGGCGAGTGGTCCTGGTGTTGCTGAAATGTTGGCATTGTAGGGCAGGAAACTATATGGAAAGCAGGGTCAGGTATGGAAAGATGACAACACCTAGGAGAAGAGTTCAGAGTCCAAGGTAAGGATTTTAGTGGAGCTCTAGGGATCTCAAATAAACTGAGAAACAGAGCCCAGGGAGATAGATGGTAACGTAAGCTTATTGGAATCAAATGGTGGAGATTAGACAGCCAATCCTTAGACATGTGACTGAGTCCAGCCCAGAGGAGCAGGGCCACCTAGCTACCTACCTCAGATGCATGAGCAGTAAACATTTTTTGTTGCGTGCCATTAAGACATTATGGTTGTTTGTTACACAGCATTATTGTGGCCATAGATGACTGATACAAAGGGCTTTGGGACCAAGGGAAGGAATGGAGTACTTAAGTCACTAAAAGGAGTTCAAACAGGAAGCATTCCCTTTGGTTACTTTAATATAGTCTGGACTGCTGTGAAAGAGTTTTGAAACAGTTCCCATTGTATGGTCAATACCATTAGAAAAACTATTGAAAAGTCTCCAGGCAAATTCTGATGTGGGTCCTATTGACCTTGGTCAAGGAAATTGAAGTCAGTTTAGCAGAGTCTTACAGCTAAAGAGCAGGAGGTAGTGATGTAGGGAACGTTCAATGGATTAGTTATTTGGTATCCCTGAGTAAAGATTTATAAACAATCAATAGTACTCTCATTTGTTGTTTCTCTAAAATTAGTGTACAATGTGATAGCGCTGGGACTATCAGATATGCCATTTAAACATGAAAATCTATCAAGTGACTGAAGCCGTTGAAAAATCAGCCAATTAATAACTTGCCTCTGTGTTAACACTTTTTCTCCACAATCTAAATGTTGAACATAAGATTCTAATCGAGTGGTCCTCACTCTCTTGTGGTCCGTCAGAAATACCAAAAGGGCTTGTTAAGGCAACATTGCTAGACCCTACTCCCAGAGTTCCTGATTCAGGAGCTCTGGGGAAGTTTTGAGAATTTGCATTGCTAACAAGGTCCCCAAGATGCGGACAATGTTGTTTGGAGATTGTACTTTGGGGACCACTTCCTCAGTGCCTATGACTAATTCCATGTGTCAACCTGGGTGGGCTATGTCTGCCCAGTTGTTTGTTCACATGGCTGTCTAGACGTTTCTGGAAAGGTATTTTTTTAGATGTAATCAACATTTAGGTCACTAGACTTTGAGTAAAACAGATTACCCTCCCTAATGTGGGTTGGCCTCATCCAACTAGTTGAAGGCCTTAAGAGCAAAGACCGGAGTTTCCAGAAGTAGAAGGAATTCTGCCTCAAGACTGTAACTTTAAAATGTTGCCTGAGTTGAGTTTCCAACCTTTGGCTTACAACTCAGATGTAGGAACACAGCATTAACTTTAACCTGAATTTCTAGGCTGCCAGCCTACCCTACAAAATTTGGACTTGCCAGACTCACAATAATATAAGTCAAGTGCTTAAACTCCTTAAAATGTCTTTCTCTCTCTTTTTCTCTTTCATATGAGAGTTTAGTCATTTAGTATCCTTAAGTGAAGATTTATAAACAATCAATAGTACTCTCTGTTGTTTTTCCAGAATTGGAGTACAACTTGATATCGCTATTACTATCAGATGTGCCATTTAAATATGAAAATATATCAAATCTAATGAGAGAGAGAGAGAGAGAGAGAGATTTTATTAGTTCTTTTTCTGAGGAGAAGTCTAATATTAGTGACACTACAAAAATGTTTCCTGAAAAAAAAAGAAAAGAAAGGTAGAACTTGGCATGTTGTTCTCTTTATCCAAAATCCCTCTTTTCCCTATTTTTCACCATTTAGAAGCCTCTTCAGCCAGAAGACCCATCTCAAACATCCCCTGTGAGATGGAAACACTCCTGAGTGTCCTGTTCTTGGGCCCCATTATGGTAGAATTATAACCTGTTCACTACAGACCAGGATGCTGTAGAGGGCTGGGCCTTATTCTAACCTTAACAGTGTCATAAAATTGTTCATGAATCTTCTGGTCTATAGTTGGCCTTTAATAAATATTCTGAATGAATGAATGTGTGAATTAAAGGCTTGCATTCTTACTGAAATTTATTAATGCATCAGAAGACTATAAAAACAAAGAACTACCAATTAACCCTAAGAAATAATATAAATGAACACATTTATTTTTCAGTCTACCAGGTTCACCTAACACATAAAGAGAGAAATAGCTACCAGATAAATAAACAAGCTGTTATAGTGTGACTGACCCAAGCAGTCTCCTCTTTTGTGCAGGGGCATGAGTCATACACATGTAGGCTCATTCAGCCATTCATTAAGCATTCATTGAGTGCCTACTGTGTGCCTGGCACTATGTCAGGTGACGGTATATATCACATATCGCTCATTATGACACTTGCGCTCAGTGTTCTTAAGAACATTTAACAAGCGATATTGAGACAATATATTTTCACACATCTAGAAAAAGTAGACATGTTTTTCTTGCATTTTAGAAATTAAAGGAAAATTAAGCAAATGGCACTAGAATTAGAAAGAATGAGCAATTCATTAGGCAATAAGAGTATTAACTAGAAATTGGGAATCTCTCCTATTTTAGTGTGCACTTGAGCTTAATTGGCGAAGTTTTGAATATGGGGTGATGAGTTGTTAATACAAATCATACCTTTTATATACTTAATAAAATCCGAGAACCTGGGATGCATTTGCGTTGCTGACAGTCTATCTGGAGGAGTCAATGAGTTGAGTAATAGAAAGGGATAATAGGAAATCAGTGGCCGAGAAAACCATAAAGTAAATTAACGTGGGCCTTCCCTTTATTAATTTATAACAATCATGTCATGGATAAATCAATGAGGAGTGCTTTGAGAGCAATGGATGGAGGGCAGGTTCCTCCTGTCTGCAATTCCTTGGAATCATTTCCTCTGCAGAAGGAAGTCGGCCAGAGGTAAATGGTGTGATGTCACTGAATCTGCAGGTGCTCTGCTCAGATCCATCGGGTCTTAGGAATTCAGAGAGCTCCCACTGACTTCCGAATGCTGGTGTTCATATCACTTCGTCTGAAGACTTTCCCCCACGGCCTCCACTCTAGGAGACTGGCAGGGCTGGAGAAATGACTCATTCGCTGGACCTCAGCCGCCCTCAACCAAAGATGCTGGCAGATAAACACTAGCTCTTCAGTTGGGGCGACGCAACGCTCAGGTGCTATTTTACACAGTTTCCCAGTCTCCACGCAGGCTTGAGCTCCCCTTAACCACCAGGGACCTGGCTTGACAGCTTTCTTCCCTTCCCTGGGTCACTGCCCCACTTTCTTAGTAATGCTTCCTGCATCTCCCACACAAATACTTGCTCTTGAATCCTGGCTTGGGTGGCCTTCTGGGAAACCCAAATTAAGACATGCACAAAAAAATGTTGACTCTTTCTGGCTGTCATTCTTTGTTGTTCCTGGGAAGGGAGTGGCCTGATTCATCCAGGCTCTGTCCTGGTTTAGAAGGACTGGTTCCAGAATCTTATTTGTTGGTTTCCTGGGCTTCTAGTTTAGAGGAGCTAGGGTTTGTGGGAATCTGCTTGCAGAGGAGTATCCTAGACAGATGAGGATTGATTGATTGATTGATTGATTGTGGTACTGGGGATTGAACCCAGGGGCATTCTACCTCTGAGCTATACCCCAGCCCTTTTTTTTTTTTTTTTTGCGGTACCGGGGATTGAACGCAGGGGTGTTCTACCTCCGCGCTACACCCCCGGTCCTATTTTTTATACTTTATTTTGAAACCGGGTCTCACGAAGTTGCGGAGGGCCTCACTAAGGAGAGAGAGAGAGACAGGGAGAGACAGCGAGAGAGCTGAGGCTGGCCGCGAACCCGGATCCTCGGGTCTCCATCTCCCAAAGTACTGGGATTACAAGCCTATGCCACCACGCCCGGCTACCCCAGCCCTTTTGTAAAAAAAAAAAAATTTTTCAATTTCGAAACAGGATTTCACCAAGTTGCTGAGGCTGGCCTTGAACGTGCAATCTTCCTGTCTCAGCCTCCCAAGTACTGGGATTATAGGTATGTGGCATCACGCAGGGCTAGAGGAAGATGTTTGTTTGTTTGTTTGTTTATGTTTTGTTTTGAAACAGGGTCTTGCTAGATTGCTGAGAGCCCTGCGAGTTGTTGAGGCTGTCCTTAAACCTGTAATTCTCCTGTCTCAGACTCCCAAATAATGGAATTGTAGGTATGCACCACTGTGCCTGGCTAGATGAGGATTTTTGTTTGTTTGTTTGTTGTGGTATGGGGGATTGAACCCAGGAGCATTCAACTTCTGAGTTACACTCCAGCCATATTATGTTTCCGTTAGGGTCTTACTAGGTTGCTGAGAGCCTTGCTACATTGTTGAGGCTGTCCTTGAAGTTGCACTCCTCCTGCCTCAGCCTCCCAAGTACTGGGATTACAGGCATGTGCCACCACGCGTAGCTAGATGAGGATTTTATGGGATAGTTTAGCTGGGTTCTTCATCGTCTTCTCTCCTTGTGTTCTTTCCACCAAGACACATGTGTGGGAGACAGATTAGTGCTACTAGACTGACCTGTGTTCATTTTTCTATTGCCAGTTTTCATTGGAGAAATTTCATTGGAAGAACATTTGTCTCTCAGTAACCCTAAAAGTGAGCATTTTTCTCCCTTTATTCCTCCCGTTGCCACGCTTATGTAGCAGTTTGCATAGGCTTTGCAATACCTTTTGGAGAAGCCCTAGCTCTGTTCCATTTAGGGAGAGAATGTCCCCTTTGGAAACTTGGTGTATTTCTGAGTGGAGGGAGGTTGTGCAATGCGAATTTCACCCCTAATCATTATATCCTACCTTAACTGCTATAAATATCTCCTTGCTCATCTCCTGCTTCCCCTCTTACACCTCAGGGTCTGTTCTCCAACTCACGGTCAAATGGTCAGTTAAGATACAAATTCACGCCTGGCCTTCCTTTGCAAAATTCTCCTATGGCTTTCTTACGCACTTCCTATGGAACTCAGACTCTTCCCTGTATTGCAAAGTCTCGCTCCCTCATCTCCTCCTGTCTTTGCTGAAATGTCACCTTTTCAGACAGGCCTGTCTGGACCACCCTGTTTGAATTCCTGAGTCCTCCTTGGCGCTCCCTGTTCTCCTTCTCTGCTTTGTTATTTTTATAGCACTTATCACTCTGTGATTCACTGCATGTCTTCAGCGTGGAGACAAAGAAAGAGAAGGTTTAAAAAAATTACACATACAACTCTTGTTTATTGCCTAGTTCTGGAAACATTGACTGCAAATGAAGACTCAGAAGCCATATGTATTTTCTGTTGCAATATTCAGCAGTCGATTTGATTGCTGTATGTTAACCTTAAATGTAATAAACTTCTTCCATTTACATGTTGATTCCAATACTTTATTTTTAAATTAAAAATTATGAATAGAATCCTAATACTAATCTTAATATTAATCCTCCTTAATTCTTATAACTTCTATTTCTTTTTCTTCTCTTACTGCATCAAAAATGATTTTCAAGCTGGGCATGGTAGTGCATGCATGTAATCCCAGTACTTGGGAGGCTGAGACAGGAGGATCGCAGGTTCGCAACCAGTCTCAGCCACTTAGTGAGACCCTCCACGACTTAGTGAGACTCTGTTTCCAAATTAAAAAAAAAATAGGGGTGGGGGTATAGCTCAGAGGTAGAATGTCCCTGAGTTCAATCCCTAGTAACTAATACACATACACACACATACACACACACACACACACACACACACACACACACATGATTTTCAATATGATGTTGAATAAAAGTGCTGATATAGGACATTCTTATCTCACTCCTAGTCTCAGGTAGTTAGGGTTTCATTAATTCACCATTAAGTATGATGTCTATAGTATGATAATAATAATTATCTAGAAACCATTTATGTATTAAGAGAGTTTCTACTTCTATTAAGCTGTATTTTAAAAAATCATGAACAAGTGGTAAAAGTTATCAAATACATTCGTGACATCCATTGAGAGAGCCATATGGATTTTTTTATAATAGTAAAGTAACAAATTATACCAAATATTAATAGTAAATAAATATTAAACCAACTTGCATTCCTGGGTTAAACCTAATGTAGTCAGGATGTGTTGCCCTTTTGAAGCATTGCTGGGTTGGATAGTGAATATATCATTGATGACTTCATTCATTTTTCATGATAGATTGCCCTGTCACTCATTATTCTTTGTATGTCCTAATCAGGTTTTTCTACCAGTGTTATTCTGGCTTCATAACAGAGGTGGAAAAATATCTCCTATTTTATTTATTTATTTTTTTTGCGGTACCGGGGATTGAACCCAGGGGCGTTCAACCTCCGTGCTACACCCCTGGCCCTATATTTTATACTTTATTTTGAAACTGGGTCTCACGGAGTTGCAGAGGGCAACACTAGGTAGAGAGAGAGAGAGAGAGAGAGAGAGGGAGAGGGAGAGAGAGAGAGTCAGGGAGAGAAAGAGAGAGAGAGAGCTGAGGCTGGCCGCGAACCAGGATCCTCCGGTCTCCGCCTCCCAAAATACTGGGATTACAAGCATGCACCACCACGCCCAGCGTAGATCTCCTATTGTCTATCATATAAAAATTTTATTAATGTTGGTGTGATAGTTCCTCAAATGTTTGGACTGGGCCAGTGGAATTTATTTGGACCAGTAATATTCTTTGTTAGAATATTTTTAGTTACTGATCAAATTACTTTAATAGCTATAAGACTTTTTAGATATTTCATTTCTACAGTTGAAGTCAGTTTCTTGTTAACTTGGGAAGCTGTATTTTTACAAAATGTAATTTTCATCTACCTTTTCACATTTATCGGTATCAATTTCTTCAGAGTATCAACTATTTAAATATCTGTAAGACCTATACTGATGTTCTTTATCTCTTTTTTTCTCAATTGACCCATTCAAAGAATCTACTTTTAGTTTTTTTGCTTTTTTTAATATTGCAAGTTTGTTTTATTTATTTATTCCCTATAATATGTTTTCCTTTTACTTCCTTCTCTTTGTTTTTTGATGTTATAACATATGTACACTGCAATGTACTAATTCTAAATGTGCACTTTGATTAATTTCAACATTTTTTTGTACCCACAAAATCACCATTGAAATAGGGGATGAGCAGAAGATTCCCTCCTGAATCTCCCCAGTCATAATCAGACCTCTCCTGGTCACCTCTGGCTTTACCTCTATTGTTACTGATAGTTGGTGATCATAAAAAGATGCCTGTTCCAGATTTCCATACAAATGGAATCATATAGAGTTTTCTGTGACTGTCTTCCTTTGTTCAATATAATGTGCCTAAGATTTGCTCATTTCGATGAATCCATCAGCTGCCTTTTTCACTTCTCTGTACTATTCCATTGTATGACTATATCATAATTCATTCATAATTCATTTATCTGTTCTTTCATTGATATATATTGTTTTTTTTCTACATTGGGGCTGTTACGAATAAAACTGCTGTGAACATTCTTTTGTTTTTTTTTTTTTGCGGTACCGGGGATTGAACCCAGGGGCATTCTAACTCCGCGCTACACCCCCGGCCCTATTTTTTATACTTTATTTTGAAACTGGGTCTCACGAAGTTGTGGAGGGCCTCACTAAGTAGAGAGAGAGACAGAGAGAGAGAGACAGAGAGAGAGAGAGAGAGAGAGAGAGAACTGAGGCTGGCCGTGAACCCGGATCCTCCGGTCTCCGCCTCCCAAAGTACTGGGATTACAAGCGTGCGCCACCACGCCCGGCTTCTGTGAACATTCTTGTACATGTCTTACAGAGGTCATATGCACTCATAGACTCATGGACCCTTACTATTAGCTATAGACCTATAACTAAGATCTCTGCATCATAGTTTAGAATTATATTTAGATTTATTTGATATTGTTAAATGGGTTTTTTTAAAAAATTGTGTGTGTGCATTGTAATTTTACATCATATTGGGGTACAAAGTGTCAGAAAAATACATAAATACATGCACATAGCTCTTGTTGCTCTCCCCACAGGGTTCCCCCTTCCCTCAACCTCACCCCCCAAGTCTTTGAGATTGGAGTTGGCAATTTTGTATACATTCATAGCATTAGTTGTATATATTCAATGCAATCTCTATCAAAATACCATTGTCATTTTTCACAGCATAGAGAAATCAGTTATAAAATTCATATGGAAAAACAAAATAGCCAGACTAGCCAAAGCAATCCCTAGCAAAAAGAACCATAGCAGAGGCATCATAATACCTGACTTCAAATTGTACTACAAAGTGGTAGTAATAAAAACTATTGCTTGGTATTGGCACAAAACCAGACACATAGACCAATGGAACAGAACAGAAGACTCAGAAGCAAAGCCCCGTATCCATTACCAGTTGAGCTCTGACAAAGCTAAATGGGTTTGGAAAGTGACTGAGCCAACTGATGCTTCTGACAAAGTCTGAGAGTGAAGTTGTTGCACACCCAACCAAGCGACATCATAAAGATACTCTTCTCTGTAGTCATTCTGGGTCTATTATTATTATTTTACTTTCTCAGATATACGATCTATCTTGAATAAGTTATGATATGAGTTAGGTGTCAAGATTTATTTTCTTCCAGCGTGAATATCCAGTTGCCCCAGTAGAGTTGATTGATAATTCTAGCCTTCCTCTCTGGGATCCCTGTGATACCTTGTGCAGTCTATCTGTAGACTTCCTATTCTGTGATATGGATCTTAAATGGCTATCCTTGTTCTCATACCGCATGGCTTTATTAAACATGGCGTTGCCATTCTTATAATCAATCTTATAACTTGATAACTTAGTTCTCCAACTTGGATTTGATCTTCCAGATTGTTTTGACTCTTTCTGGATCCTTCTTCTTTTTAATATTTACTTTAATGAAAGGATATTAATGACAAGCTCTTAAGTTCTCTGTTATTACATATATTGTTTTACCTTCTTTTTTAGAAATTTTCATCTGGTATAGACTTCTTATTTTAATTAATTAATTTATTTTAACACACTTTTATTGGTGCATTCTAGTCTCACATCATAAGGTAGTTCAGAGTGATGGGGTGTACATGCACACACCACTTGGTGAGCTTCCCCCTGGCTCCCTCCCAACTCGCTCCCCTTCCTCATACAACTCGGTGATAGAATTCCAAGTTGACATTTATTTTCTTGTAGTGCTTGAGAGATGTCACTGCACTGTTGTCCTGCTACCATGGCTTGCATTGAGAAGGCAGCTACCAGTCTTATTGCTGCTCTTTTAAGTAATGCATCTTTTATACTATGGCTACTTTTAAGATTGTTTTTGTTTTATTTCATTAGTTCTACCATAACTAGTGCCTAATTGTGGTTTTTACTGTGCTAATCTATCTTGAGCTAATAGAGCTTTTTTTTTTTTAATCTGTGGTCAATGTCTTTCATTGGGCTTGGAAAATTATCTCTTTAAAATGTGCTTCTGACTCATTATTTTTCCCCTATCCACTGCTAGGAATCCGGTTAGATGATGTTATGTATTTCCACTCTGTTTCATTTATCTTTTATATGTTTTTCTGAATCTCATCTTTTCATTTTCTCCATCCCTAAGTCTGGATGTTATTTACTGACTTAACTTTAAGATTACTAATCCTTTTGTGTGTGTGTATGTGGTACTGGGGATTGAACCCAGGGCATTCTACCCCTGAGCTATACCCCCAGCCCATTTATTTATTTATTTGTTTATTTATTTACTTATTTATTTATTTATTTATTTATTTATTTATTTATTTATTTGAAACAGGGTCTTACTGGGCTGCTGTGAATCGCAGTAAATTGCTGAAGCTCTCCTTGAACCGTAATCCTTCTGCCTCAGCCTCCCAAGTACTGGGATTACAGGAGTGTGTCACCATACCCGGTTAAGATTACTAATCCTTTATTCAACTGTGCCCGTTCTGTTGTGAAATTATCATTTAGAGTCCTAATTTCAGTAATTGTTTATTTTTATTTTTTCTTTATTTTTAAATTACAGAATTCCTACTTAATTTTTCATGGACTCGAGTTTTCTGGTGAAATTCGCTTGTCTCTGTTTTCTTGAACATATTACCGTAGTTATTTTAAGTCTGTATCTGATAGCTCAGGATCACCCTTAGGTCGGTTTCTTTTAGCCGCCTTTTCTGTCTCGTGAGATGCCTGGTAACTTTAAATTGAATGCCATATATTGTGTTTAATAAATGTCAGATACTATGAATGATATTGTCTTTCTCTAGAGAAGCTTCATTTAGCTTCTGGCTAAAGAATTAGAGTTGATTTGAGGCTGTGTTTCAAACCTTGTGAGATCTGGCACATTTCTGTTTTGTTCTAAGTATTTTGAATAGTCTTATGGAGATTTTGCCTTTGGTTGGAACCTGCACTTCTGATTTTCTTCCCTTAATATGATACAAGGTAGTTAAATTAATAAACCTGGTATAGAATCCATGTTTACCTGAGGGATCTTTTTCTTGTTAGGAGCATCATGGCCCTTCAGCTCCATCTGCCTTGCTAACTCTTCAGTGCCTTCAAACCTCTCTGATGTCCTCAAACAGATGTTCTTATTTTGTGTTTTGTTTTGGCACTTCAACTAATTTTCTAGTGGTCCAATGAGAGGATTCGTCTCATAGAAGCTGGTGCATTAAGGCCAGCAGTGGAGGCTTGAGGGGCCGGATCTAGAAATGGTGTATGTGTCACCTTCCTCCAGAGTCCAGTGACCTGAAAAGACCTCACGTCTCCTCCAACATAAAGGATGGGCCATGGAATAAAGTCTCCCTATGTATGCCCAGGAGGAAGTAAAACACTTTAAGGAATATATAGCATTTTTTTCTATTATAAGTAATCACTTGTAGACATACTATATACTTTCAGTGGGATCTTTATTTACTTTTAGCCAAATTTAAAGTAAATTTAAAAGATAGGAAAAGGTATGTTGACCAACCTGTGTCTCTCTAGTCTAAACCCCAATATTTATATTAATTTGTTTTTTTGCGGTACTGGGGATTGAATCCAGGGGCATTCCACCTCACCTCTGAGCTATGCCCCCAGCCTTATTTTTTGCTCTTTATTTTGAAACAGAGTCTCACTAAGTTGCGGAGGGCCTCACTAAGTAGCTGAGGCTGGCTGCGAACCCAGATCCTCCAGTCTCAGCCTCCCAAGTACTGGGATTACAAGCGTGCGTCACCATGTCCAGCTTATTAAATGCTTTTTGTTCTGGGCACTATGCTAGGCACATTTATACCTGTTCTATTTCTTTTTTTTGATACTGAGGATTGAACCCAGAGGTATTCTACCTCTGAGCAACACCCCCAGTTTT
>PVJS01032183.1:0-22944 GCA_004027185.1 Glis glis | reverse complement strand
TCTCTCTCTCTCTCTCTCTCTCTCCCTGTCTCTCTCTCTCTCTCTCTCTCTCTCTCTCTCTCTCTGTCTCTCTACTTAGTGAGGCCCTCTACAACTTTGTGAGACCGGGTTTCAATATAAAGTATAAAAAATAGGGCTGGGGGTGTAGCACGGAGGTAGAACACCCCTGGGTTCAATCCCCGGTATCGCAAAAAAAAATAATAAAATAATGGTTATCACAGGAAGGGGGTGTGGAAAGGAAATGGGGATATGTAGGTCTAAGATACAAACAACAAACAGGTAAGATGAACAAGTCTAGAGATCTCATGTACAACATAAAGAACTAAAGTTAATAAAATGGCATTACGTTAAGAATTTTGTTAAATAAATAGATTGTATCTGTTCTTATCACCAAAAAAGTAACTATGTGAGATGATGTATATGTTAATCTACTCTTCAAGAATAATCATTTTACTATCTCTATATACCTCATAAGATCATGTTGTAACCTCAAATATACACAAAATTTATTCCACATATTTCATTATCATCAGCATCATGATCATCAACACAAATATTCCCATCACTACACTCTTAAAAGCACACAGTTTTCAGAGACCTGGACACACAATTTTCAGAGAACTGGGCCTATAGAAAAATTATAGAATGCTTAATGCTTTGGAGTATCTGACCTTAGTCAATATCCCACCTACAGTGTATGTTCTAGAAGTGATTTTGTAGCTTCTGCCTGAATGCTCGTGGGTCTCAAGGTAGCCTCTTCCAAATACAACACCCTCTTACTAGAAGCAGACCCTCCCTTGCTTGCATTTGCATCCCTGAGTTTAGGGAATACTGATTGAGCGAATTGATAGTCTCTCCTCATTAAACCCTGCAAAGGCGAGGGATGTGGAAGGGTTTCAGGCTCCCTGGAGTTTGAAACATCACTGATGCCAAATAAGTGTTGTGTAGTGTTAGCAAGGCCACTGCTTACTCCTGGTCTTTGTTCAAGTGGCCCTCTCTTCTCCTATTTCACTGCACAGAATATTTTCCCAGGCCCTGCAGCCCTGTTTTTGAGCCAGGGTTAATAGTCTTTGAAAATCCGTTACAGGACCAGAAATCCTGGCTTTGCCAACCCCTAAAGCCACAAAAGAAACAAACATGATCATTCTGAAGTAGACGGGGTTGTCACTGCAGAAAGAGCATCCCCTACTTTCCGAGTGGGATATAATGGGAGTTATTTTTATATATGGTTATACCCATAGATTATACCAACTCATTTTGTTTGCAGTAAAACTGAAATACTACTAATAATTATTTTTATCACCAACTCTGATCTTCTCTGGCTCATGGCTTAGTGTATATATATTTTTTTCAAAAATCAATATTTAATAAAGTTATCAGTGTCTGTGTCCTAAATTGAGGCCTCCTCATCCCCCACCCCTGCGACACTCTCTCACCTCCTTCGTTGAGAAGCTGAAGAGATGGCTGTTTTCTGCTGGCTGCTCACAGCTCTTCACTGTAGAAAGAAATGTTTCCTTATAGCAGTTGGCTCCCTCAAATACTAAGAATTGTATTATTCTAAAAAACTTTAGCTACTTCCTTATTCCTATGGCAAAGATGGATAGATGTTTTGCTACACATGTGCATTGTGTATGCAATACACCTTCGCCACCAGATCTCTTCTTCCCTCCACCGCTCAGAACTCCTGACCTTCATGCTGGTTACAAAGCAAGGATCAGTCACTTGACTCAGTAGAAAGTCATTGATGGTTCTCAAACCATCAGTTACTATTGCCCACTTACACCTGAAATTCTTATAAAAAATCCCAACTTGTACTTTGAGTCTATTTCAAGAAATATTTTCAGGAGGAAATGTGCAAAGAAATAGGATAAATAACCAGTATTTAATGATTTGCTCCATGAAGCCACCCAGGCTTTCAACTCTTTCCTTTATCAACACAACAAATGTGAAGATATGCAGACATACCACAAGGCAGAGCCAACCGTGAAGTGTGGCCAAGTCCCCAGGTAGAATGTAGAACCCCCAAATTATTTGATCACATTCCAAATTCATCATAGGTTTCCAAGTTATGACTTTAGCATTTACCACATAGAGGGTGCTTCAAGTCAAATGGCAACAATGATGAAAATAATTATGACAGTAGTTAATTTGGTGTTCAGCCACCTTGTGCTAGAGTAAGGTTTGCTAAGCACTCTTAAAGAATTATCTTCTTGCTGGGTGTGGTGGTGCAGGCCTCTAATCCCAGTACTTGGGAGGCTGAGACAGGAGGAGCATAGGTTCAAGGCCAGCCTCAGAAACTTAGCAAGATTCTATTTCAAAATAAAAAATTAACAACAAAAAGTGAGCCAGGGGTATAGCTCGAGGTAGAATGCCTCTGTGTTCAATCTCCAGTACTACACACACAGACACACACACACACACACACACACATACACAATTTATCTTCTTGATAATAATAATTCCCCTATTGGAAGAGACATTATTATCCTCATATTGCAGATAAGAAAATAGATGTTACAAGAAATAACTTGGCCAAATCATGTGTAGCCATTGGGTGGTAGAATTAGAATGAATTTCCTAACATGGAAAAACCTCACATTTGAATGTTAAGCTTTTTTTGCCAGTGACCTTGTTGGCCCATACCCTTATTCACACTGGGATGTTGCCGTCGTGAAGGTAAAAATGAGCACAAAAATAACCCCCTTAGAGTACAACTCATTTGTCTTAAGATTTACTTATGAAGGAACTGAGCTACTCTTTCCAAGTCCCTGTATTCTGAACCCCATTCTGATTTAACTTGTACTTTCTAAGCTTTCAAGTCCATGTAACCCTATTAGCCCAGAAAGAATAAAATGGAAAAGTAAATGCGGTTCAACTTATGAAAATCTGAAAGAAAATGTCTTTATCACTGCCAATATTTTCCAGAGTCTTTTCCAGGCAACAGCCTATGTTGCTGCTGAAACTTCATTGTTTACTGTGTGACTTGTAAGCCATCTAACCCTTACAAGTTCAATTTTCATCTATAAAATATAAATAACACTGGCACCACTTTATTGAGAACTCAGAAGTTTCAAACTAAATAATGCCTATAAGAGCACTTAGCAGAATGATTGGCACCGAGAAATTGCTCAACAAATAGTGCAATGTGTAGAATTGCAATCTATTAACATTATTAAAGTGTTAGGAATTTCTCATTTTGGACAATTTACTCACAGATATTTAATTTCCATGGAGTTCTAAAAGTGACCCCCAGATCAAGAAATCATACCCTGTATCAAGTACAGGAATTTCCTACCTAGTTTCATTTTTGGCTATAAATAAAAATTTCTGAGGAAAAAAATAGGCACTAATTTCAACTTTGAATATTGAATTGCTTAGTTACTACCTAACAGAGCATAGACATTTTCTTCCATATTTTAGATCACATTTCCCCCTATTTTTCCTTTAATTCCATTTTGGAAATCAGTGGAGACATTGTGTTTTGATTTTGCTATTTAAAAATCCCATTACAGTATATCTCAGAAATGGCTAATTTTCATTTAAAATAGTTTTCAAATATCCAATTTATTGGAGATCCTAATTCCACATTCTAAAAACCATTTTAAAATGTCTAGGACAAGTGCAGTCTATTTTGGCAGGAAATATAATTTAAGAGGTTAAGTTTCAGGTTGAAACAATCTTGTGTTAAAATTCTGTGCATACTATGTAAGAGGTCTGAAAACTGGAATAACATACTTAACAGGTTTCAATTCGTGTGTGAAGGAAAAAATAAAAACCTACATAGTTCAAGAATCTATAGTTAATATTTCTTATGACAATGTGTGTAGCACAGAACCTATAACTTGATAAGTAGGGCACATTAAATATAAGGTGGTGGTTATGATGCTAAAGATGATTTATAATATCAGCAATTATAATGAAGTGCCTACTGGTCCTTTTGCCTAGAAGAAAAAGTATCTTCAATATGCTTGGGGTAACATTAGTTTTTGTTAGTTTTGCCTTAGAGGGGGGAGTAATTTGGTGCTCAGTAACATTTTCACAATGTTCTGGGTATTCCAAGCTAAAAAAGATGAGGCCCATCTCTCTAGGAAAACAGCACCAGTAAAAGTTCCTTCTAAGTTATGACAGCATTAAATATCTTTTGGTTTTATCGTATGTACTTTATGTGATCCTGTATTTTGTGGATTTGAATTATTTCATTAAGATATGCATCCTCAACCTTTCAATGTATATTTAGAGCTACTATTGTACCACTTTATGTAAAATGTAGAAAACATGAACCTTAAGCCTATGTGTTCCCCACTTCATGACAGAAAAGTCAGCTCTATGACATGTACATACTGTGAACCCCATAAGATATCACTATCACTTTTACTTTAAACAGGTAGAAGTATTTGACCAAATAAAAATGTAAAAACATGAACCTTACGCCTATTTATTCCCTAGTTTATGAGAGACGTATCAGACCTATGTTATGTGCGAATTGTGAAACCCATAAAATAGTTATATTTTTACTTTAAAAAGATAAATATTTCACATAAAATTAAGAAAAACAGTCACTTATATTGACATACATATGTATGTATATATTTCTTCCAATCTCTTCATCCTTTCCTGAAGATCTTAGTCTCAATCTGTCACTCTATCTTTTACTGCTAGATAACTTCCTTGATATTTCTTATTATGCACATCTGCTAATGATGGATTTCATTGGTTTTTTCTTTTCTTGGAAACTGTCTTTATTTTGCCTTCCCTCTTGAAGAATATTTTCACTGGATATAGAATTCTGGATTGAAAGAGTTTGCTTTCTTTCAGCACCCTCCCCTGGTGTGCATAGCTTCCAGTGAGAAATTAGCAAACATTTGGATCATTGCTCACCACTACCTAATGTGTTGTTTTTCCTTGGTTGATTTCAAACATTTTTTTTTTCTTTTCTTTGGTTTTACAATAGTTTGGCTCTGATTTTCCTGGGCATGTTTCCTTTGTAATTATTTTGCTCAAGTTTGCTGAGATTTCTGAATCTGTAAATATATGGCCATTATTTCTTCCAAAAAGGAATTAAACCTCATCTCTCTCTATATTGTAGACAACTCCCTGCACTTTAAATTAGACAGGTTACTGTCCTACAGGTTACAGAGGCTTTGCTCATTTTTCCTCAATCATTGTTTTTTAATCTATGTACTTCAGATTAGTCATTTATGATTTACCTATTTTCAAGTTCACTGTTTCTGTCTCCATCACTTCTAATCTGCTATTAAAACCATTTGGTGACCAGGTACACTGGTAGAGGCCTGTAATCCCAGCTACTTGGGAGGCTGATGCAGGAGGGTTGCAGTTGAAGCCAACCTAGGCAACTCAGGGAGATCCTGTCTCTAGTTAAAACATAAAAAGGGCTGAGGATATAGCTCTGTGGTAGAGCACGCTCTTAGCATGTTCAAGGACCTGAGTTTAATCCCCAGTACTAATGAAACAAAACAAAATAAAACAAAAAGGTGAATATATTAATTTCAGATGTTATGTTTCTGGTTGTAGATTATTCATAAGTTTCTCTTTTATAGTTTTTCTTCTTTGATGAAATATACTATCCTTTCATTCATTGTAAGTATATTTTCCTATAAACACTGAGCATAGTTATAAAATCTGCTTTAAAATTCATGTCTGCCAATTTAATCACCTCCACTGTTATTTTTTGTGAGAATGAGTCATACCTTTCCACATATTTGTGAGTGAAATAATGTCATGCATCCTAGATATCGTTAGCATTGGGTTATGATGTCTCTGGATTCTGTTATATTCATTTGAAAAGTACTGTTATTTCTTCTCTTAGCAGAGTTGAATGGGCAAACCACAAACTCCATCTCTTCAGTTGCATCTCAAATAGTTCAGTCCTTTATATTTTTTGCCAGGCTGCATTGCATCTGTTCTGCTTAAGGATTCGGCAGAGATTTGAGGAGGCTTTATACATAAAATTTGGTACTTTCTGTGGCCATCAGCTTTCTCGGATTCTCCCTCTTATTTTCCAGTGACTGTGATTGCCCCAAATCTCTTCTTTCACTCTGCAGGCCAGAAAGACTTAGGTTTTCTATCGGACTTTTAGCCACCATATGTGGCACCAACTGTGGACTGGCTTGGTTTAAAAAGCTGTAAAAATAGATAACTCCTTCTGTGGTCTTTCCCTCTGCCAGGTATCAACTTCTCTCTAAAATACATCTGCTCGTATTTACTCTCTAGTTCCTTTAAGTACTTGCAGTTTGCATTTTAACCAGTTTATAGTCGTTAATTGCAAGAAGGTTGGTTTGATAGGAGTTTACTTAATGACACCAGTTCACTAGTCTGTTTTGTTCCACTGGGCCATTTCTGAGAGCCAGCTCTATCTGACCTAAATGTTCACAGACTCTTGTGTGCATGGTGTTACACATAATAAAAGACATGCTTTAGGTAGAAAAACATCTAAGTGCATAAATAAAGAGAATTTTGGAATGATAGTTACTGATCTTCTTATAGGCAATTTATTCAATCAATATTTACTGAGTACCTGCTATGAGTGATGTTCTCTGCTAGACACTGGTCAAGCAACTGTAAACAAACAGACACTGTCTTCATGGAGTCTGTTGTCTAGTGGGGGTATGGACATTAACCTAATGATTACAAGAATTGTAGCATAAACTAAAACACGTCCTGAAGTAAAAGGGCAAAGTGTTATTCATTATATCCTGGAAAGTGGTTAGGAAGATAGTTTTGAACCACATTTTAGAATTGATGGAAATTTACTTGGCACAGGTGATTAATAGGAGCATGTCAGCCGGGCATGGTGGCGCATACCTGTAATCCCAGTACGTGAGAGGCTGAGAGAGGGGGATCACAGGTGTTTCAAAATAAAAAAATAAAAGGGCTGGGGGTATAGCTCAGAGACAGAATGTCCTTGGATTCAATCCCGGTGTCATGTACACACACACACACACACACACACACACACACACACACACACACAGAGAGACATATACACACAATATGAGCATGTCAATGAGAAGAAAGATCTGGTACAAAAGGACTGAAATGGGAAAGAGCTTGGAAAGTTTGAGAATATAAAAAGTAATGAGAAATCATGAGGCTAGAATATCTGGAACCAAAACACTAGGTGATGCTGGAATTGTCAAAGGCCAATCGTGGAGGACCCACGGGAAGGCACTTGTCTATATTATGAATGATTGGGAATAAAAAGTTTTTAGTGAGAAAGTGGTATGATTAGACTTACTGTGTTTTGTTTTATTTTGTGTTGTGTTATTTTAAGACCTCTGTGCCTACAGTGGAGAAAGGACAAGAACTTGTGTATGCATAGCAAACAGTAAGTGGTTGCTTAAGCTGGGATAATAAAAATCGAGATAGAAACAAAGAAAAGAATGCAAGAGATATTAAGTATTTTAAATATCACACACAATTTATAATTAAAGGTTGAAAGGGAAACAAAACTCAAGATGACACTTGACTTCTGACGTCTAAAAATTCATAAGTATGTGTGCCCTTCATTGGAAGATGGCCAGGTTTTGAGAAAAAAAAAAGACAAGTTCAGTTCTGGATATGAGTTTGATGTATTTTTGAGATATATAATAGGACAGGGAGATAAAAGTTAGAGATTAAATTTTGAGGTCCAGCTCCATTTCAATGGCAATTGAAACCATCATAAGAGTGAATGAGATTATTTGAGATGATAGTATAGAATACAAAGAAAAGGAGGCCTAGTCGTGGTCAGATGTTAGGCATTTCAAGCCATGAAGCTCGGGGTCACATATGCGGAGTTTGGGGATTCCTGGGAAGAGAAGGCTCATGTACTAATAAGGGAGACAGAAGGGAGGCCTATGAGAGTGGCAGCCTTAAATTGAGATGAAAGAAGGATTAAAAGCAAAACAGAGCTGAGCATGGTGGTACATGCCTGTAATCCCAGTACTAGGGAGGCTGAGATGGGAGGATCATAGGTTCAAGGCCCATCTTAGAGACTTACTGAGGCCCTCAGTGACTTAGTAAGATCCTGTTTCCAAATAAAGAATAAATAAGGCTGGAATGTAACTCAGAGGCAGAATGCCCCTGGATTCAATCCCTTTCATACCATACATGTGTGGGTGCACATGCATGCGCACACAAACATACACACATACAGCAAAAACAACAGAGCCAAATACTGCTGAGTTGAGCTGTCTAGTGCGTGAGGGGCTAAGACGTTCTCATCACATTCTATATCATGTAGGTGAATGGTGATCCGGGAGGAAATAGTTTCTATGCAGAAAGATAGGGGTGGGCTTCAGACTGGAATAGGCTAAGAAATTAATGGAAGGTATGGATAAATGAAAGGTGAATGTTAACAATTGTTTAGATGATCAGGTATGGGAAAAAGAGAAAAAAAAGTCTGAAAGGTAAAGATTGGAATTTGAGAGAAAATTTATTATGTAAAAGTGTATATTGCTTCCTTGTTAGATATGAATAAACTTCAAAGAATAAAGGATAGTGGGAGACGATGAAAATAAAGGGAAGTGCAAAGTCCTGAGAGAGTGGAGAGGAGTGAGTAGACAGGGGATTACACAGAGGAAGGGACCTTCCTAGTTATAACAAGGAGAGCAATGAAATTAAAGAATCATTACAGGTGTGCATAGGTGTGTAGGGCAGGTAGCAAAGGGGAGGACTTTTTCACCTGAATGGCCCTCATTTTCTTTGTGAAGCAAAAAGCAATATCATTGTTGACAGTGAAGGGCAGAGGAGGTGAAACTGGAGACTTGGAAGAAGTGGAAATGCTTTAAAGTCTTACTGTAGTACAACTGCTGGTAAGTCTAGAGGACCTACTTGGGATAGACAGTGGGTCCACACTGTCTGTTGAGTGATTGTCCTGCAGGAGTGTGCTGTCAGTGAACCAGGCTGCTGGTCTAATCTAGTTTCGAGAGGATATTTAATCCGAAGTCTGCTCTAATAAGGGGTGACTCGGTAAACCCATATGGACGACAAATACCTTGGCCATCTGTTTATGATTACCTACAAAAAGGAAACAGAAATAATGCTGGCTGTGTATTTTATGCTCATTTCAGTGCTTTGCAAACTTTTGTCTCTATAGCCCGTATCAGAGCTTTAGAAAACAAATATACCTTCTTCTGTAATGTTAAGTGGACATCAAAAATTCTTCATAGTAAGGATGTAATTCTAGTCTATTATACATTGTGAATGTGCTTTATTTTTTTTGAATATACTTTTATTGGTGCATTGTAGTCTCACATCATAATGTAGTTCAAAGTGATAGGGACATACATGTGCATAGCACTTGGTGAGCTCCACCCTGGCTCTCTCCACACTCCATCCCCTGCCCCATACATGATATTGAGATTGACATTGATAATTTCATATATGTACATAACACTAATGTAAGGTTTCCTTCACTAATTCTCCCACCCTCTCCTAGACCTCTACCCTTGCTCCACTGAGGTTTCTCCTCCTTTATCTAAAGACTCTGTTGTATCCCAATCACTCCCTAGCTTCTACATATAAGAGAAAACTTATGACCCTTCACTTTCTGTGACTGGCTAGTCTCACTTAACACTGTTCTCCAGGTCCATCCATTTTCTTGCAAATGACATAATTTTATTCTTCTTTATTTCTGAGTAGAATTCTGTTGTGTATATCCCATAATTTTGGAATACATTCATCTGTGGCTGGACACCTGGGTTGGTTCCATGATTTGGCCACTGTGAATTGTGCTGCTATAAATATGGATATGCTTGTATCACTATCATAAAGAATGTGCTTTAAATTTGTACTATTGGTTAAAACTTTGGAGCTGAAGCATTAGCTCAACACTTTATATATGCTATGTTTTATATAAGCTAATAGGCAAAAACAATTTTGGGCATCCAGTAAGTCAAGTAAGTTATTACTTTTTTCATCAGAAAAAGCCTGACTCAAATTTTTTGAGCTCAAATAAGCTTGTTAATAAATGACATCATGACAAACATCTCTTTTGCTAATTCTAATTCAAATATAGATTGGCAGGTAGAAATAAACACGTTTTGCCAAGAAGTTGTCACCTCGATGAAAAAGAGCCCCTCATTCTCATTTTGCTTTTACAAGACGTCTCTCTGAAGCATGATATTTCCCTTCAGCCCCTTGTTTTGGTGCCTTAGAAATTTTTTACCTCCCAGGGCAATGAGCCACAGTGCAAGTCATGAGAGGTGAGACATTGATCTTTATTAAAGAGAAGTAAGAAAATTGGAAAAGTAGGTGAGGAAGAAGAATGGCAGACCAAACCAACTTTTTCAAGGATCAATTTCAGGAAAGAAAACATATGAACCTGAAAATTGATTTACTTAAAGTATACACTCCCACAAAGCCCTAGATAGATTTTGTATATGTCCAAATAAACACTTATACTAGGCAAAAAAAAAAAACACCTTCTATAATCCTTTCCAGTATGTGGGAAAGCAATCTATATTCCAGCATTCACTTAAACATTCATAGAGACTTGAAAAACCCTAAAATTTCAGTACTGGACATTTGGAAAACATCTCCAATTCTAAAATCTCCACCATCCATTGTGCAGATAAGAAAATTGAGTCTCAAAGAATTAAAGTTATATGACCCTGGTTGCCAAAACAGATCTTATTTTGAAAGAAGGTTCAACATCTTAAGGATCTAGAATTACCCATGGATAAAACTTTGTATTCATTCATTATCTATTCACCTACTACAGAACATAATTGGACCCCCCTTCTTTCTGCCTGGAGTTATGAAAGATACAATGATAATTTGGGCATGTCATGCCCTTAAGGAGCCAACAAAAGATATAATGTATGCATCAGCAGAAACATAAAAATAGGAGTTCCAGAAACAGGGTCCTGTGTGTTGAACAAGCTGAGTCTGCTCTTTCTCTTACAGGTAGAATACCCAGCTATGAAATGATTACCAAACCACCATATTACTGATTACACACGAACCAGGGGGTGACTCGCTTCCTGATGTTGCCAAAGTGCTCCTACATGAAGCAAAAGTCTTTGGAGAGCAACAGCTGAGCCAGCCTCTTCTCTGACAACCGCTGACTGACTGGAGACTGGCATGAAAAAGGCTGACTCCATTTTTCTTCACCTTAGTGGAGACAAGGGCTACAGAGATTCCATTCTCCAGTGATGGGGAATGGAAGGTGCACAGAGTGTTCTAGCAGCAGCCAAAGGAAGAATATGTACATTTGAAGATGCTTAGAGAAATGGGAAAAACTTTTTTAAGATTAGAAAAGTCCCTTTTAAATGCCTGTAAAAATGACTTACAGAAAATATAAACTTTAAGACCTATAAAAAAATATGGGATGCACACCAGGCCACAGAAGGACCCTGACCTTTTCTTAGTACTATATATGTGACATCCCATTCCTTCGAAGTCTCATAATGTCTTGTCTCTGCCTCTCTGTGACACTGATTCTTATCTCACTGAAATGAGGCTTATACTTTGTGTATTTGTGTGGTACTGGAAATTGAAACCAGGGGCATTCTACCTCTGAGCTACAACCCCAACCCTGATTTTTTTGTTTTGAAAAAAAAAGCTGCTGAGGTTGGCCTAGAACTTGCAATCCTCCTATCTCAGCCTCCCAAATCTTGAGATTACAGATGTGTGCCACCATGCCCCGGCTTAAGGCATTTACTCTCAGAGGCTCTTTTCCCACATCCATTCTGCGAGTTCCTTGAGAGAAAGCTCTGGGACCCTCTTATTTTTATATTGTCCTGACACATGAACATAGAATAAATGCTCACTTGACTTAAAATGCAAGGCCAAGAAATGAGTTGTTACCATACGCATAATACGAAGTTAAGTACTTCTGCCACAGACCCTAACTTGGCCTCCAGACAAAGATTAAAGTTTCCTACACACTTTTCTCCCCTTTCTTAAGTCTACACTGATATAAATTCAATGTAAACTATACTAATATATTTTGAAAGTTATTTCTTGGTTTTTCTGTGACATCACAGGCCTACTGAGTTATACCAAAATCTGACAAAGGCTTATGAACTCCATTTGATTATAGTAACAGCAGTCAAAGCCAATGCCCCAAAAAGGGCCGCAAACTCAATCAGATTCTTTTAATGATGTATCTCTGTGATTTCAGAGAATTGTGTCTTGGATTTAAACCAAAGCAAACTTTTGAGGCCAGCAGCCCCTTTTCTACTACCTCATGACCAGGTTTCACTCTGCTACCATCTTTGAATTTAATTCTTGGTCTCTAATTCAATGAGAAGCTTTTGCTTCCAAATCACTTTCAAATTCTCCAGCTGTACTTTCTCCTGGTGCATGATAGATACATTGCCTTTCAATTGAATTATCACCCTATTTATCTATTTTTCTATATTAAAGTCTGGTTCGCTGTTCTCTTCCCAGTGCCCTGGGGTGTGGGCCCTTCTCTGACAGAGCCTGCCATTACTTTCCTCGTAATAGCACTAGGTAGACTCATTACATTTCAATATTAAACAAGCTCTAGGAAACTTTCGAGTTTCATCCACAAAAGATAAATGAAATCTTGGTATAACTATAAATACCTGGTGTGTTCCAGCCCCATTCCTAACTGTTTGTTACATTTTAATGCACATTAGTACATGCAAAATAAGCTCACAAAAGAAAAACTGTGGCTTAGTGAGTGTTAAAGAATGACAAAGTGCAAGACTAATTGAGCCCCGTAAGGGACTTGCAGATAATTTTAAATGATAAATTCTCTGCCTCCTCTCCCTATTATTCTCATTATTTGAAGAAAAGCTGGTGCACCTGGTGGGGGAGTGGAGGGGAACAATGAGACTGAGATAAAACGTTTCCAAAAGGTTATCTGCACAGGAAGCTCCCTTACAGCAGCATCGACTGTATTTGCACCTTGCTGGACCAGCCAATAGATCCACCTCGATACGCATATCACTGTCTCTGAACATCAGAGATGCACTCTCAGCTTTCACCAAGAAAAAGCATAAAATCCCCTGACTTGCAAGGGGTCATGCAAGGGCTTTTCCATCTCTGGTTCTGATACCAGCCCTAAAGGGATGTGTAAGCTGGGTGATGTGAAGGGTCTGTGGCCCTACTGGGCATGGCAGGGATCTGTGCCCATCTCTTTAGTCTTCTAGACAGTTTATGTTGCCAGCTCAGACTCTGAATGGTCCAAACTTCACCGAAGAGGAGAAAGAAGGAGATAGCCAAGTAATTACAACAGAGCATGCTGAAGGGGAATTATTTCATACCAAATTACTATATCTTTGTAAATGAATGGGATTATTTCTGGGGGAGGAAAAAAAGAGAAAGAGAGAGAATTATGTTTACCCAAGTGGAAAGTTTTATTTTCAGTCATAAGCTGAGGCTTCATATCCCATTAAGCAGCAAAGGGAAATAACTCTTTTAGCCTGTTCTTTCTCCTGTCACTTTTGATTTAAATGAAATAGAAAAAAAATTTAACTAGAGCCACAGGGTCAAAGGATTCCAGTTTTCGAAATCAGAACACTGCTATGGATATTCTGAGGCAGTCAGCCGACCTGGGGGATAAGTAGGGGTTCTATAGGAACTATTGACACTGGGGCCGGGGGTGGGGGCCAGATCCTCTGTCATCCCAGCAGCAAAGATTCTGATCCTGCCTGGGAACATTACTGCCCCTCCTCATCCTTTTCTTGCGAATAAGGTGAGACAATTTAATTCCCAACAGGAGATGCCACGTTGCATGGGCAGTCTTTGCACAAGAGGCTGGCAGGCTAACTGGAGAGAGCTCTTTTTAGTGTGTTGGAGTCATGCTACCACCCCAGTGGATGAGGTAGCTCCTTCTACAACCACATACCTGCATCCATTATAGAAAATACTGGAAGGCAGAGCCTCCCTACACTGGGAAATTTAGAAGCAGCAGCAGCAGCAGCAACAGGAACAAGTAGATTCTCTGAAATGAAAGGCTTCAGGCAGCCTGCCACGTTAGGACTTTAGCGTAAATGCAGGTGGCTTCAGAAGTCACCATCCCCTCCCCACCTCATTCAGAGGGAACACCAGTGTCTGTGCTGCTGGCATTCTCTCTCCCTTGAGCCCTTAAACATGAAAATCTAGTGAAATATTCCAATTGCTATGGTCCAAAGAATATGCACTCCAAAAATGGTTACTCCACCATTGACTTTAGTTCAAGTCCTTAGGGGTTCCTGATCAATATCATGGTGGAAATGTTAATACTCAGAGAGAGAGATAGTTCTAAAAGTAATTCCACCAGCCTCTGCCCCCAATGGTAGTTACTGTTAGCCCATAATGACAGTGTCTTTTTAGATAAACTTTGGGATCTTTCCCCTTTGAGTGTCACTCAGCTGAATATATTAAACACCTCCCCAGACACAAAATAACTCCTTCTCTTCATCCACCACCATGCCCCCCCACCACACACACACACACACACACACACACACACACACGGGCTATTTTTTCCTGTCTTTGCTCCATGGTTCACCTTGTTACTACCTATCTTGTCAGGCATTTCCTTTGTGGTTTCAGACATTTCATGCATCGTTGCTCCCTATGTCTTCTTCTCCTATTATGTTTTGCCTCCTAGACTTTGAATCATTTTTCACTGCGATATTTCATGGCATTTGCTTTTCATGCAAAGTTTGCAATCAAGTTCTATTTCTTCCCTGACCATGTCATACTTCACACTCCTTAAGACGCTGAATGGAGATTCTTTTATTTATTTTTTGGAAGACTTTCTTGTGAAAAGAAGACAAAGAAGAAAATTGAGGTTCGACCATCCTAAAGCCAATGTATCTTCCAGGATGACTCTAGAAGATATTATACTCACCAAAAGTAAAAGATATAACATTTTGGGTCAATGATGGAGACGAACAGATCTTTACAGACACAGTTAACATGCAAAATAAATAAATAAATAAAAAACAGAGTAGTCATCTTTCTCCAATAGAACTAGCATTTAAATCTTTGGAATCAATCATAAACTACCACCTGACAGTTGTATACTCTTTAAAAGATGGTCTTCAAGGTTAGCAGATGTTAAGATAAAAATAAATTATAACTCAAGGAGAGGTGAAAATGAAGAGATCCTCTGTCCCAAAAAAGGAGATACCTTTTCACTGGATTTTGAAGCTGTATGGAAAGCTGATGAGATGAAGAAATGCGAGCAGGAGATTTTCCAGATGGTAGGCACTTGAGTTGAGGAGCTGATTTTTGTAGAGGCCAAAGACCCAGGGAAAAAGGATTTTGAGATTACACAGGATTGATTCTCAAGGCCTAAGGAAATGAAGTATTCAGTTGTGAATGAGAGTCTAAAAAATGGAAGGTCTCACAAAGAGGGTGACATGTGGAGCCAGCCAGTGGTTTCCAAAAAGTTCTCAGTACATGTAAACTTTAAGAGATTTAAGGAAAATTCACTGGTGTGAAGTAGGATAGGAGAAATATTAAATAGGTAGAAAGAAGACATAAAGGAAAGACCAGGAAATGTAATTTTGATTTAAAGTTCTGCATATCTTTCCAGGTCTGTCACTGCCCAAGCCAGTCTCTCTCCCAGGCCTTCCACTTTCAGCTTTATGGGAAACCTTTAAATCTACCTTGTTCACTGTTAGTTAGCTTACCATTAAATCGGTTAAGAGAGATACGACATTCTAAGAAACCTATACTGTAAGGGACTTTCCAATGTTATCTACTGATCAGATAATGAAGACCATGTCCACCCAAGGATCCTGAACATGGTCAGACCATCATAAGCCATGTTGAGATCACCAGGCTGATACATACCTTCTCATACCCACCCATCACCAAGTTTCCTTGAAAAGAAGATCCAGGAACCCCCCAAATATACCTTTCACTCTTGAGATACCCACATTCCCCCTTGAATGTGTATTCCTAGCTTTCCTAAAGAATCCTCTGTACCTCTCTCTACTGACACATGCTGAAATTCTTTTCAATCACACAATCAAGGACCCCACTGGTCCTGAGTTGAGTCCACCCCATCACTGGGAACTCTTCCAGGGCCCTCCTCCAGAGATCTCTCTTCTCTTGTGACAGATGCAACAAAGATCCCTTGTCCTCTTCTAAAACAAAGAATAGGTGATCTACCCACAGAAGGCATACCTAAGTTGAAGAAAAATCATCAATGTTCCTCAAAATGTGATCCCTAAGCCACATACATTTGAATCACCTGAGGTAGATCTTTAAAATGCAAGATTCCAGGCTGAAAAGAAACTCTTTATTGGGATTGAATTTCAAAATTTCCCAGGTTGTGGTTGTGTGTGTGTGTGTGTGTGTATGTGTGTGTGTGTGTGTGTGTGTGTGTGTGTGTGTGTGTGTTGGCAGTACTGGGATTGAACCCCAGGGTATTCTACCCCCAAGATATCCCCAGCCCTATTTTTAATTTTTTTTAATTTTGATACAGGGTCTTATTATGTTGCTGAGAGTCTCACTAAGTTGCTGAGGCTGGTCTCAAACCTGTGATCCTCCTATTTCAGTGTCCGAAGCACTGGGTTTGCAGGTGTGCACCACCACACCTGGCTACCAGGTATTTCTTATGGTCACCAAAGAATGAATAAATTGTCAATGACAAATAAGCTGCACATAGAACCAAGTGCAAATGATATACATGAAAATACTTCTGATGCCTCCCCAGCCCTCCAAACTCATGGATGGTGTGTGTGTGTGTGTGTGTGTGTGTGTGTGTGTGTGTGTATTACTGGGGATTGAACACAAGAGCATTCTACCACTGAGCTATTTTATTTTTCATTTTGAAACAGGGTCTCACTAAGTTGCTGAGAGTCTTGCTAAACCTGAGGTCCTACTGTCTCAGCCTCTCAAGTACTAAGGTTACCGGCATGTACCACCACCATGCTCAGCCTCATGGCTAACTTTTAAGGACAGTAAAATATATTCAGCAATAGGAACAAAACTTATATGCTAAAAACAATTATTTGAATGAAAATGATCACATCAAAGAACTAAAAAAACCTTCATTAATCAGGCTGATTATATGATGGGGGTCCAAATAATTTCATTTTTCCATTTATTTGATGCTTAAACACAATACTTTCTGATATTAAGGTTTTGCTTGCCTTGTAGGGAAGGAAAATCTGCTTTCATCTGTTCTTCTAGGCTATCAGTCTGGTCTTCAAGTTAAATCGGTGTAGGACAGATTAACAGGAGAATAATTTTAATTATGTACTTACACACGTGTGGGAATCCCACAAAAATTTGGGACTCGAGGTAATGGTCAGAGGATTGAAGCTTATCTATCATCCTAAACTATACAAAGAAATAAGAGGTTGGGCTTCTCAAAGGTGGTGGAGAGAAATTATGAGAGAGTGAGGGGAGGGAATACATGTTGAAGAAAGGTTGCCTTGTTAGGCAGATAAAAATCTCTCAGTTGCTGAAATTTGATCTGATCGGTCAGTGGGTCTCTCCTGGTATAGATACCTTTACCAGGGAAAATTTTCTTTTAGATATAAATTCCTCTTTACAACAGAAGAATGTTACCATTTATTTTAGGCAGTTGAAGGGGAGCGAAAGATTTCCCATTGTTGGCTTGTTCTCAATTTCTTTGAATTCAAAATAATATGCCGGAATGGCATATTTTGTAGTAGGCCAGTAGTACTTACTGGCCTCCAATAGTCATATTTGGGGGCACTGTGTCCTGAGCCCCAACAGTTTGTTTCAAGTCTGTATTCCTCTAAGAGCAGAGCGATCACAGAATGCTTATGTTTGGGTCACTGAGCGCTTTGCCGAGTTTCATACTAATCACTGAGGAATATGCAGATTTGTTCTTACCATCTAATATGTGAATACAAGAAAAGTACAAAATTTGGATGCCTGCAAATTTAATGAAAATTCTCCTTTAAAGTTGTTATTTTTGGTAGCTGGGAGTGGTGGAGCATGCCTGTAATTCCAGTACTTGGGAGGCTGAGACAGGAGGATCACAGGTTTGAGGTCAGCCTCAGCAACTTACCAAAGCCTCTCTTTCAAAATAAAAAATAAATAAATAAAAGGGCTGGGATATAGCTGGAGGTAGAATGCCCCTAGGATCAATCCCCACACACGAAAAAATAAAAATAAATAAAATTGTGTTATTTTTGTTTGCTTTCTTATTGTTAGTTTTTTTTAGAAGGGGGCATTGAAAACTCTGAATATATTATTATTAACAAGCTTCTAAGCAACCTGTAGATTGTGGACATTTTTTTTTGTATATTTCCAGGAAGGACTTTTGTTAAGATTTCTTCTAAAGTAAGTCTATTACTGAGCTGATATGCTGTTCATAAAGGCCACTCTAAGTCAAAGGGTAATGGTGGAGAATTCTTTTCACTGATTCATTGTAAAATGGAAAATGTAAAAATACTTCCTTTTCATGAAGACAAATTGCATTTTTAAATTCTCCTAATGAAGCGGCATTCATCAATGCTTGCTCATTTGTCTTTGCAGGGGGAGTTCTGGGGCATAGATAAGAAGATTAATGTCTCTGAACTTTTCAACACATTGAGTTCAGTCATGGTCCTTCCCTAGTGAGCTGAATTAAGTCAATATCATTACTAACATTCTCAGTAACATTTGTAGATTTACATTATGTTTCTATCTATTCTTTTTTTTCAGATTTAGACAGTTCATCCTGATTCCACAGCTTATGTTTCTAATTCACTAAGAATACGGTTTCGATTTCTTTTAATCTTGGTGAAAGTAAAATTCTGGCCAAAAGGGATTGGATGGTCATATTTAAAGTTACTAGTGCTCTCAAGGGTTTTAAAGAATAAGGAAGAAACCAGGTCCTTTGTTTCCTTAAAAAAATCATTCATTTACTAAGCATTTATTCTAATCTAGATATTGAAGGAGGCTCTGGGAAACAAAGATTTATAACAAACCTAGTCTTTTCCCAAAAGTTAAAATTGTTGGAGGAAGCAGTCAAGAAATAATACATGCTGTATGTGAGGGACACAACATTACTCCGTAGAGGAAGAAATATTCTATGAATAAATTTAAAAGGTACTTAAAAAAGAGAGTCATTTGATTGGAAAATGGCAAATAAAGGTCAAGTATTATACTGGGTTGAATAGTGCCCCCAAATCCATAGACTTCTGGAACTGTGAATGTGACCTTATTTGAAAACAGGTTTTTGTAGATTTAATGAAGTTAAGAGGTCATTCTGGATTAAGGTGGACCTGAATGCAATGACTTTTATCCTTACAAAAAGAGGGTACCTAAAAAAAAAAGGGTACCTGAATGTAGTGGTACATGCCTGTAATCCCAGTACTTGGGATACTGAGGCAGGAGGATTGCAGATTTGAAGCCAGCCTCAGCAACTTAGGGAGACCCTCAGCAACTCAGTGAGTCCCTGTTTTAAAATTATTTTTTAAAAAAGTGTGCTGGAGGTATAGCTTGGAGATAAAATGTCCCTGGTTTCAATCCCTAGTGCCAAAAATAAAAAAATAAAAAAGAGAGTGTAATAATTTGTATGCAGAGACACACACACAGAGTACATACTAGTGATGGAGGCAGAGATGCAATGATGCCTCTACTAGCTAGCCTCCTCCCTTTGGACACTTCCACAGCTTATGTTTCTGATTCTTCTGATTCTTTGATTGGAGATTGCTTGCCTCAAGAACATTTTTTAGGCACCTGGTTTGTGATACTTTGTTATGGCAGCCCTAGGAAAGTAACACACACACACACACACACACACACACACATTTATACACATATATGTGTATACATATATATATATATATACATACACACACTCACTATATATATATATGTATATATATATATACATATATATACTAGCATATACATTATAAACTATTTAGGGGAAGAGAGTTTTCTAGGAAGTCTGTAATATAGAGATTAAAGTGGGAGGCATTATCAGGAAGCAGGACTGGAAAGGTAAACCTGGTCCAGAAGATGAAGAACCCTGTGCATGGGTGATAGACACCTGGTGCACACAGAATGGATCTCTGAATATTATCCTTTTTGATGTAGTGGTACAAATGAATTATAAAGAATTTAATATTATTAGGTCTTCTTAAGTGGTATCTACTTTAAATTAAAAGCAAAGAAAATCCTTGGAAATAGTTTACAATGGGACACAAAAAACAATTTGTGTGTATGTGTGTGTGTGTGCGCGCTATTTTTCAGCAAAATGATTCTAAATTCCCTTTGTATAAAAGCAGGTAGGGAGAGTGGTTTAAAAGACTATAAGCAGGGAGATAAGAAAGGATATTACCATGATTCAAGTGAAAGACCAAAGTAGATGGTTGAGAAGTACCACTTCCATAATGAAGAACTAGTTTGCAGGAGACCAGTACTTCTGCAAAAATTCTGGTTAAGAGAAAGAAGAAAACAATGTTGATGTCATCAGAGAGCAATCAAAAGCAGGCAGAAATTGTAGGAGACCTTTGCAAGCAATGATACAAATTATGTAAGATACATACTAAGGCCATGTTTTCCCTGAGAGCATTCACCTGTTACCATTTTATAATGAATAGAACTCAAGCCAAAAGTGGTGGTCTTATTTGGTTATAAGTAAAGGAACGGTTCAGAGCTGACAAAGAGATGGGAAATTGGGGAGAGAAACCCTGAAGAGGAGAGAGCCACAAGGGGAACCCCATATTTTGCATACAAACACCACTCAAATCTTGATTGATTTCTGATATAGATAGGCACAGAGTAAGAGTAGAAGCAAGTTTCAAATTTGAAGAACCAGAAGTGTAATGCTAAAAGAGACAAACAGATATTTTCAACAACTTAGTGTTACAGAAGTAAACTTCAGAGATCCAAGTCTTGCCAAGTTATAGGCAACTGGTAAACAATTCAGATTTATTCTTTAAAATCTTATTAGGAAAATTCCATAAAAGTAAGCCTAGGACTAAGGGCTATATCCTACCTAGGACTAAGGACAAACTTGAAATAACCATGCCCATGCCTAAGCCTCTATAGCATCAAGATGACCTACCAGTAATTTCACCACCTGCTAAAATAATACTCAAAAGTTAATGGATGTTAACAGAATTCAGAGAGTCTACATTTCATACATACTATCTAATGTACAATAAGAAATTACTATTCATAGCCAGGCGTGGTGGCACACGCTTGTAATCCCAGTACTTTGGGAGGCGGAGACCGGAGGATCTGGGTTCGCGGCCAGCCTCAGCGTTCTCTCTCTCTCTACTTAGTGAGGCCCTCCGCAACTTCGTGAGACCCGGTTTCAAAATAAAGTATAAAAAAATAGGGCTGGGGGTGTAGTGTGGAGGTAGAACGCCCCAGGGTTCAATCCCCGGTACCGCAAAAAAAAAAAAAGAAATTACTATTCATAACCGGAAGCAGAAAAGGTAACCTATATACAGGAAAAAATTTGCCAATAGAAAAAAATCTAAATATCTAGATGTTCGAATTAGCAAACAACATCAGTATATTAATTTTTTTTTTTTTGCGGTACCGGGGATTGAACCCAGGGGCGTTCTACCTCTGCGCTACAATCCCGGCCCTATTTTTTTATACTTTATTTTGAAACCGGGTCTCACGAAGTTGCGGAGGGCCTCACTAAGTAGAGAGAGAGAGAGAGAGACAGGGAGAGAGAGAGCGAGAGAGCTTAGGCTGGCCACGAACCCGGATCCTCCGGTCTCCACCTCCCAAAGTACTGGGATTACAAGCGTGCGCCACCACGCCCGGCTATATTAATGTTTAAAAATATAATAGATGAAAAAGTGGAGAATTTTAGAAAAGTAATAAAATTTCTAAAGAGCTATATGGGAATCCAAAATTGAAACAAACAACATCTGTCATAGAAAGTTCAGGGAACAGACTTAAGACTGGAATGGACATAGCAAGTAAAGAAACAACAAAATTACTGGTAAATCAAGCGTAATTCTCCAGCTAGAAGCATAGATAGAAGAAAAAATTAAAACAATAATTGAAGGCCGGGCGTGGTGGCGCACGCTTGTAATCCCAGTACTTTGGGAGGTGGAGACCGGAGGATCCAGGTTCTCGGCCAACCTCAGCTCGCGCATGCGCGCGCGCAATCTCTCTGTCTCTCTGTCTCTCTCTCTCTCTCTCTCTCTCTCTCTCTCTCTCTCTGTCTCCCTCTACCTAGTGAGGTCCTCCGCAACTTTGTGAGACCCGGTTTCAAAAATAAAGCATAAAAAAATAGGGCCGGGGGCGTAGCGCGGAGGTAGAATGCCCCTGCGTTCAATCCCCGATACCGCAAAAAAAAATAAAAATTAAAAAAAACAATAATTGAAGATTCAAAAATCTGTGAGTTAATATCAAGAGCCCCTACATACATGTAATAGGGTTCGCAGAAGCAAAGGAGAGAGAAAATGGGTCAGAAAAAAATATTTGAAGAAATAATGGCTGAATTTTTTTTTCAAATTTGACCAAAGGTATCAACCCATAGATCCAAGAAGCTCAGCAAACCATAATCAAGTAAATATGAGGAAAATTGCACCTAGGCATATTATACTTAAAGTTCTAAACTTAAAGATAATGAAAAAATCATAAAGGCAGCCAAAGAACAAAGGTAAGAATTATGGCAAACTTATCATAAAAATAGACAGAAAAGTGATGGAACAAAATATTTCATATGCTGAATGAATAAAACATTCTAGAATTCTATACCCAGTAAAAATATACTTCAAAATCACTTTAAAGAACACTGTAAATAATAAAAGTGAGTAAATACACAATCATTAATATGCGCAACTTAGGGAGTAGTGGGGACACAAAAGGGACTCCAATGGCAAGGGAGAACCCTCAGTGGTGCAAGGGAAGGGGTACAAGGGAAGGGGAAGGGGAAGAAAGAAGTGAATCTATGGAATTACTGTCATAAACAATGTGTATATATGAGATTGTACCAACATCATTCTCAGTGCTACATGTGGGGGGAGGCGGGGGGGGGAGGGACACCAAGTGCTGTGTGCACGTATGTTAACACCAAACTGATACTCA